>BQNB010044585.1:0-44804 GCA_026074375.1 Tanacetum coccineum
ACCGAAACCGAACCATTATAAGCGGGTTTTTTCGGTTTCGGTTTCTTCGGTTTTGGGTTTTTTCGGTTTCGGATTGAGCGGTTTGGCTCGGTTCGTCGGTTTCAAGGTTTTTTTGAACACCCCTAATAGAAAGCACGGGTTGTGATGCAAAGTAATCACAAGCCTTTGCATGGTCATAAAGTAGACCATGCCCGAGAATAAATTCATCTCGTTGAGAGGTCAAGTTTTCTTTTTGAAATACTTGCCTTTAAGATGATGACTGGGTTGCTATCTGAAATAATAGCAAGCCATATAGGTACCACCACTATTCTTTAGCTTCATCTGCCAATTGTTTTAGTGTTTCCGGCGTAAAACCTCGCATTTCCAACTTGTTGATAAGAAATTCAATTCTTTCTCTGCATAGGGCTTTAGTAAAGATGTTCGCTAGTTGATACTCCGTGTTGACAAAGTAAAGCTCTACTACTCCATTCTCAACTTGCTCTTTTATGAAATGGAATCAGATGTCTATATGCTTTGATCGAGAATGTTGAACGTTGTTGCAGCATAAGGCAATAGCGCTTTTGTTATCATAGTGCATTGGAATTTTATTGAATCCAAGGCCATAGCCGGTAAGGTGTGATCTCATCCAAAGGATTTGAGCACAACAGCCAGACATAACAATATATTCAGCTTTCGTACTGGACATCGCAGCGCTTTTCTGCCTTTTTGATGACCAGCTAACAAGTCTGTCTCCCAATAATTGCATACTTCCAGATGTACTTCGTCTAGTATCTTGGCATCCCGCGTGATCAACGTATGCATAAGTTATTAGAGCAATAGAAGAATCCTTTGGATACCAGAGTCCCCTATTAACGGTTCCTCATAGGTAAAAGATTCTTTTTACAGCATGTAAGTGCTTTTCGATAGGCTTTGCCTGATACCAGGCACACATGCATACAACAAATGTTAGGTCTGGTCTACTAGCTGTAAGATACATAAGGGTTCCAATCATTCCACGATAGTGTGTAGGATCTACGGCTTTCCCTTGTGTATCTTCACCCAGTTTGGATTTCTCCACCATAGGAGTATCCACGGGGTCACTAGATTCCATACCATATTTTTTCAAAGATTCGAGAGCATATTTAGACTGGTTTATAAAGATGCCTTTGGGACTTTGTGAAATCTGTAGTCCTAAGAAAAATGATATTTTTTCCATCATCGACATCTTAAACTGAGAACACATTATTTTGGAAAATTGGTCACATAATTCAGGTGTAGTAGACGCAAAGATTATATCAACGTAGATTTGTACCAGGAGAAGATCTTTACCTTGTCTTCTTATGAATAATGTGGGATCCACGGTTCCTTTGGAGAATTCCTGAGAAAGTAGAAACTTCGACAATAGGTCGTACCACGCGCAAGGAGCTTGTTTCAACCCATAAAGATCCTTCTTAAGCTTATACACATGATTTGAATTGTCTTGATCCACAAACCTATCTGGTTGGCTGACATAAACTTCTTCGCGCATAATGCCATTCAAGAATGTCATCTTTACATCCATTTGGTAGACAACCATATTCATGTGGGAAGCATATGCGAGGAAAATTCGAATAGCATCAAGTCTAGCCACTGGAGCAAAGGATTCCTCAAAATCAATTCCCTCTTCTTGACGATAACCACGAGCAACCAAACGGGCCTTGTTCTTTAGAATTCCTCCTAATTCATCAAGTTTCACCTTGTAGATCCATTTAAAAGTAATAACCATCACTTTATCGGGATGAGGAACGAGTTCCCAGACTTCAAGACGCTCAAATTCATTCAGCTCCTCTTGCATTGCTTTAATCCAACATGATTGAGTTAATGCGTCTTTAAAAGTATTTGGTTTAACTGATGAGAGAAAGGCATCGTAGTAACAAAATAAGGCTTGTTCATGAAGTTGGAGTCTTGTGGAAACAAGTCTTTCGAGTTCACCAATGATGTTGTCTAAAGGATGATCCTTGGTCTATTTGGTAACGTGTTCTGAGTTTGGAGCAGCAGTTTGCACAATAGTAGGAATAACACCCGAAGAAGATGCTTCATAATCATTTTCTAGAATTGTAATACCAAAGAACAGATCGTTATTCATGTGTGCAATATCTAAATCATGATTGTCATCTTCAACATCGTTAGGAAGGATAGGAGATTGAGTTTCGGGTGTTGTTTGAGAGTTACTAGGTGATGGTGCATCTTGGTCAACTGTTGTTGAGGAAGGTGAACCGGTTGATACAGCGGGTTCTGGAGCAACTACTTCAACAATTGGAGCAATGACTTTAGAGGTTGGGTGATCAACACTAGGTGGATGACAGTGAGGTAATTATCAAACAAACGGTTGAATCAAATGATCCTATCATTCTTGAAGGTGGTTACAAATAGGTGTTGAAGGAAGGAGGCGTTTAGCAGAGTCCTGAATGATTGTTGTAAGGTTATTTCATGATGTGTGGGTCACACTACCTGCTGTGTTCAAAATCCATCGCAGTCTTCATCATCAAAATATCTACATGAATTGTCTCAATGATTCGTTTGGTACGTCGGTTGTAAATTCGAAATGCTTTCTTTGTGGGTGCATAGCCAATGAAAATACCAATATTAGCTTTTGGTTGTAACTTGCCCAAGTTCTCGCTATCGTTTGTCGGATAACAAAGTGCACCAAATACATGGAAGAATGATAAGTCGGGAAGTTTGTCATGCAAAAGCTCATATGGTGTTTTGCCATGACGAAGACGTATGACGGAACGATTTTGGGTATAACATGCGGTAGCATCTGCTTTGTCATAAGAATAACAGAGATTTTGCATAAATCAACATGTGCGAGCAAGCTTCAATTAGATATGATTACGTCTTTCAACGACACCATCTTGCTGTGGAGACGCGAGGAAACATATGTTTATGAGAGATAAAGTCTTTCTCATAATATTCTCGCAAAGGTTGATTAACCAATTTCAGTTCCATTATACTGTTTCTATTCTTCGGACAGGCATTTTAAGCCGCATTGGATCATCTTAGAAACTTGATTTATGGAAATCTAGAGTTTCATCTTTTGACCTTAAGCGTTAAAAACCCTATGTAAATTGAGTGTAATCATCGACAAATGGCGTGGATGTATTATTTCCATTAACACTGGAACACGCATTAGTCCACAACATGTTCCATGTGCAAAAGACTAGAGTTTTTCTTGGTTGATGTTCTTCGATTTAAGGTTTGTAGGGTTTCTTCTTTCTTTTGCCCATTGCACATGCGAGAACACAGATGGTTCCTTTTCAAACTTTAGCTTAGGAAGACCTCGAACAAGACCATGTCTAGCTAAATGGTTGATTGCACCAAAGTTCAGATGAGACAGACGTCGGTGCTATAGCCAGGACTTAGCCTTAGAGGCCTTTGACAAGAGACATATAGGAGAGGATGCCATCATATCTCCAAGAGATAGAGTATACAGAAGTGTTGCCTCGAGATCCAGTCAATAGATCAACACCTTTTAGAATTACGATTGAAGCAGGTTGTGTTGACGAAAAAAGCAACTTCAAGGTTCGAATCACAAAATTTGCCCAAGGAGAATAAGTAGTATCCAAGGTCCTTTACGTAGTAAACCCTGGATATCGTAATCATTTCCCAATTCTAAGAATACTCATTATTCCTAATATCTTTGCTACGTGATCATTTCTGAATTTGACAGCACCTTAAAAAATTTATTGACAAAATTGGTGGGAGCTGAGGAGCGATTCTCCAATCTATGCTTGGAGCAGCTAGGAGTTCCAAATACTATAGAACAATTTGGACCACCTGCATTCATTAAGAGTGGAAGATGGTACATCGGAAAACTATGGATCCCACAAGATTGAATGGGTTCCTTTTTTGTTTAGCAGATATAGATTTAAGAATTTTTGATTTGCTAATAGGAATTTTAGTGTTAGTTTTCCTAGGTTTTTTTGAGTAACACAATGTTACGACAGGCTTATGTGGTTCATCTTCTAGAAAAAGTGGCAGTTGGTTTTTCTTAAGGGGGCCACTTCAGTAGTTATGGTTATTCCTTGTTATAAGGGCATGCATTTCCAACTATAGTGATGGTTTTTGTACGAACAGTAGGTCTCCAGATGTATCCAATATTTGTAAACACCTTTCCTATTGGTTTCCAAACTTTTTCTTTTTGAACTTTTCTTAACAGATTTAGATTTTACACGAGCATTCACATTATTGATAAAATCAAGAACACACATATCATTATTGATAAAATCAAGAACACACATATCATTACTTAACACATTTAATTTCAGAATTCGAATTAAGCTTGGAATGCTGCACATAAGCAGTTCCTATAAGTGCAACAACACAATCTTTATTTTTCAAACTAAAATTAACTTTCCTAGGGTGGGCTTCATACTTTATTCTTTTGTTACTACTTGTGTTTTGTACTGAATCTTTCTTTCTTTTTTTGTATTGCCTAAAAGTGTGATCGTTAGCTATAGTAGCGGTTTTACTCCTGTAGAAGACATCATAAGTTTGTTAAAATATTAGGTTTGATGGAGAGGTTTGTTTTTTGTGATTATGTTTCCTGAACTTTTTTGTCCTTGTTCTGTGGGGTCACATCCACTTAATTTTTCATCTAATATTGTGATACTAGGGCAGGGTTTTATTGCTGTTTGTAAGCAACCTCCATGAATTGTTTAGCCTACTTGCCGGAGATTCTAAGGAATGATTCTGTGGGTTTGTGATGTAACCTGATCCCTAAGAACGGTAGCTTCTTCCCGAGACTTTGTGCTTAATATTGGCAGAGTGAGCTTTGTTCTTTTTATTCAACATTTTTGGGGTATTGGTTCCACATCAATCTTAAGGCATCTTTTTTCTGGGGATCAATAGTGGGTTTCGTAACAACATTATCAACTAGAGCTTTTTCCTTTAGTTTCCTTAAATCACCCTTGAGAGCTGTAATTTTTCCAAAACTTTTTCCTGAGTCTAGCATTAAAAATTAGAGATTTCCACAGACTTTGATTGACTCGGATTAATTAAATTCAAGTACACATTGTTCTTTCGATCAAATTGTGATGGTTTAAAGCGATGTCATCATAAAGTTGCTTATAGGTCTGTTTCAAATGTTCATTCTCAGCAATAAGCTTTGACACCTTATGATCCAATTCAATATTTATTTTTTAATCTCTTCTATGTCCTTTTTATCTTTTTTAAAATCCTCATTCATTTTCCAATTAGAGATATTCTCATCTTTTAACTTCTTTATGATGAGTTTTCTCTTAGGACTAAGCTTTCAATTCATTTAATTTAAACAATTGATCAAAACTTGGAGCACTTTGATTTGAAACAGAATTGTCCCTTTGAAAAATTTCCTGATTAAGTTGAGTATCAACTTCTAAATAGATGCAATGTTTTTCAAGAGTGGTAAGACTTTTGAACAGTTTATCGTAAATCTCTTTTTCAATGAAATCCTTTTTGTTGAGAAGCTCAGTCTTAAGTTTTAGACACTTTTCACATTCATGCACATTCATAGAGACATTATCCATAGAATAATTCATAATTATGTTCACAATATCTTTGTTAATGACTTGTTCCAAGAGTCGTTCGTTTTCGTTCAAAATTTATTCATTTTAACTTCAAAATTTTTTGACTCTAAACAATGTTGTTCAACAGCCTGTTCCATTTGATGAAAGACATTTTAGACTTTAGAAAGTTCATCAATCAAATATTGATCAAATGTATTAAATAAGTCCTTCAGAGCTTTTACAAATGGAATTATTTCATTCCTAAAATAAGTTTTTGTATGTTCGAACCCCCAATGGGGACCCTTTAGTGATGGTTGTGGCGTGGTTCTTTCTTTGACAAACCCGTCAAAAACCAGCAAGATGGTGTTTTTTAATTTCTTCAAAACTCGTTTAATCCATGTGACTTTAGGAAGTTCTTTTGGAACCTCAACTTTGGTGGGTCTACTAGAAAGAGTGGGATCTGGAGAATTCACAGAATTCTGAGACCAAAAGGCTTGTTTAGTAGATAATTCAGTTTATGGAACAAATCCTATTTCAAAATCATGAGAAAGTTGGTTAAGAGAACAGCATAATCGATAGGTTGTAGTATTGATTTCTTTGCTAGCATCATTGGATCTTGTTATCTGTTTGTTAAAGCATTTTTTTAAAGACTCTCTTCTGCAAGCATAGGGTCTTTAGAGTCAGGAATCACATAGCACTGTTTATTCTTAATGACATTACCATCATTAACGCTTGGTTCCAAACTGCTGAGCTTTTCTTCAGTGATAGAAAGGATTTTGAAAACCTAGAGCTTGTTTAGTAGTATATGATATAGAAAAACTAAGGTTTCATCAACATGTGAAACATTTTGTGCAGATTGATCTCTTGTGAAAAAAAATATTATCTAGGCTGTTTGATTTTTTTTCTAAAACGCAATCTCTCTATGGATCTCTCTCTTTTCCTTCCTCCTCCGTGTGGGTGTGGTGGGGGGGGGTTGTATCTTTTTGGTGTATTTTGTTGTTGTGTTGGTTTGGTTGGGTTGGGTTGTTTTTTTGTGGATTGGTGGTGGGTGGGTTTGGGTGTGGTGTTGGTTAATTTGTTTTTGTGTTTTGTGTTTGTTGTTTGTGTGGTTTTTGTGTTGTGTTTTTGGGTTTGTTTTTCTTGAGAGAGATCCAATAAGATGATTGCGTTAGAAAAAAAAGAAATCAAAAAACCGTAGATAATATGGTTTTCAAAAGAGATCAATCTGCACAAATGTTCACTGTTGTCAACCTTAGTTTTTCTATGATCATACTTTGTTTTTACTAAACAAGCTCTAGTGTTTCAAAATCCTTTCTGTTTGAAGAAAGCTCAGCATGGGAACCAAAGCGTTATGATGGTATATGTCAGTAAGAATACGAGTGCTATTGTGATTCCTGGGACTCTAAAGAGACCCTAATGCCTTGCGGAAGAGAGTCGTTTAAAAAATGCTTTAAAACAACAAGAATCCTATGATGCTAGGAAAAGGAAAGTCAATATTACCAGACGATTATGTGTTTCTTAAACCAACTTTCTCATGATTTTGAATAGGATTTGTTCCATGAACTGATTATCTACTAAACAAGCCTTGTGGTTCAGAATTCTGTGAATTCTCCAGATCCCACTCTTTCTAGTAGAACCACCAAAGTTTGAGGTTCCAAAAGAACTTCTAAAGTTCAGCATGGTTAATACGAGTTTGAAGAAACTTAAACACCATCTTGCTGGTTTTGACGTGGTTGTCAAAGAAAGAACCCGGACCAAAACCATCCACGTAAAAGGGTCATGGGGGTTCGGAACCATAAAAAGCTTGTTTAGAAAGAAATAATTCAATTTGTAAAAGGGGGCTCTTGTAAGTTAGGGATTATTTACTACTTTCGATCAATATGTTGATTGATGAACTTTCTATAGTCAAAATGGTCTTTCATCAAATGGAACAGGGTGTTGACAACATTGTTTTGATGTTCAAAAAATTTTGAAGTTAAATTGAATAAATTTTGAACGAAAACGAAACGACTCTTGGAACAAAAGTCATTAACAAAGATATTGTGAACTAAGTATGAATTATTTCTATGGATAATGTCTCTTGAATGTGCATGAATGTGAAAATGTGTCTAAACTTTAAGACTGAGTCTTCTCAACAAAAAGGATTTCATTGAAAAAGAGATTTACGATAAACTGTTCAAAAGTCTTACCACTCTTGAAAAACATTGCATCTATTTAGAAGTTGATACTCAACTTAATCAGGAAATTTTTCAAAGGGACAATTCTGTTTCAAATCAAAGTGCTCCAAGTTTTGATCAATTGTTTAAATTAAATGAATTGAAAGCTTAGTCCTAAGAGAAAGACACGATCATAAAGAAGTTAAAAGAGAGAATATCTCTAAGTGGAAAAATGAATGAGGATAAGATTAAAAAGGACTTAGAGGATATTGAAACAATAAATATTGAATTGGATCATAAGGTGTCAAAGCTTATTGCTGAGAATGAGCATTTGAAACAGACCTATAAGCAACTTTATGACTCGATTAAACCAGCACGTATTTGATCGAAAGAACAATGTGATGATTTAATTAATCAAGTCAATCTAAAGTCTGTGGAAATCTCTAATTTTAATGCTAGTCTTCAGGAAAAAGTTTTGGAAATTACAGCTCTCAAGGGTGATTTAAGGAAACTTAAAGGAAAAGCTCTAGTTGATAATGTTGTTACGAAACACACTATTGATCCAGAGATGCTTAAGATTGATGTGGAACCAATAACCCCTAAATTGTTGAATAAAAAGACAGCTCACTCTGCCTATATTAAGCACACTCGGGAAGAAGCTACCGTTCTTAGGGATCAGGTTAAATCACAATACCCACTAGATCATTCCTTAGAATCTGCCTGAGGTTTGCTTAATACTAATTCAGGAGTTGCTTACAAACATCAATAAAACCTGCCCTAGTATCAACAATACTGATGGAAAATTAGTGGTTGTGACCCCAAAGAACAAGGACAAAAAAGTTAGGAAACATAATCACAAAAACAGCCTCTACATCAAACCTAATCGTTTTAAAACTTATGAGGTCTTATACAGGACGTATACCGTCTACTGTGCTAGCGGATCTCAATTTTAGGCAATACAAAGAAATAGTAAACGATTCAGCAAACACAAAGTAGTTAATCAAAAGGGAATAAAGTAGAAGCCCACCCTAGGAAAAGTTTGTAAAAATTTTTAGTTTGAAAAATAAAAGTTGTGTTGTTGCATTCTTGTGAACTGCCTTATGTGCAGCATTCCAAGCTTAATACGAATTCTGAAATTAAATGTGTTAAGTAATGATATGTGTGTTCTTGATTTTATCAATAATGATATGTGTGTTCTTGATTTTATCAATAATGTGAATGCTCGTGTAAAATCTAAATCTGTTAAGAAAAGTTCAAAAAGAAAAGTTTGGAAACCAACAGGAAAGGTGTTTACAAATATTGATACATCTGGAGACCTTCTGTTCGTACTTCACTATAGTAGGAAATGCAATGCCCTTATTGAACTAGATTAACTATACTACGAAGTGCCCCTTAGGATACCTAATGCTTAGAAAGAACCATCATAAGCCTGTCGTAACATGGTTTTACTCAAAAAAAACCTAGGAAATCTAAAACTAATGTTCCTGATAGCAAATCTAAAGTTCCCAAATCTATATCTGCTAACAAAAAGGAACCCAGTCAATCTTGGGGATCCATAGTTTTCGATGTTCCATCTTCCTCTCTTAATGAAATGCAGGTGGGTCCAAATTGTTCTTTAGTATTGGGAACTCCAGCAGCTCCAAGCATATGAATTGGAGATCGCTCTTCAGCTCACCAATTTTTTCAATAAATTTTTAGGTGCTGGCAAATTTAGAAAATGATCACGTAGCTAAGATAGTAGGATGGGATATGGTGATTATCAGATTGGGAATGTTACGATATCAAGGGTTTACTACGTGGAAGGACTTGGACACAACTTATTCTCCGTTGGGCAATTTTGTGATTCGAACCTTGAAGTTGCTTTTCGTCAACACACCTGCTTCATTCGCAATTTAGAAGGTGTTGATCTATTGACTGGATCTCGAGGCAACAATCTGTATACTCTGTCTCTTGGAGATATGATGGCGTCCTCTCCTATATGTCTCTTGTCAAAGGCCTCAAAGACTAAGTCCTGGCTATGGCACCGACGTCTGTCTCATCTGAACTTTGGTGCAATCAACCATTTAGCTAGACATGGTCTTGTTCGAGGTCTCCCTAAGCTTAAGTTTGAAAAGGACCATCTGTGTTCTGCATGTGCAATGGGCAAAAGCAAGAAGAAACCCCACAAACCTAAATCTGAAGACACCAACCAAGAAAAACTCTATCTTTTGCACATGGATCTTTGTGGACCAATGCGTGTCGTAAGTGTTAATAGAAATAAGTACATCCTCGTCATTATCGATGATCACTAATGATTTACATGGGTTAAGTGCTTAAGTTCAAAAGATGAAGCTCTAGATTTCATAATCAAGTTTCTCAAGATGATCCAAGTGCGGCTTAAAGTGCCTGTCTGATGAATCAGAACAAATAATGAAACTGAATTTGTTAATCAAACTTTGCGTGAATATTATGAGACGATTGGCATCTCTCATGAAACATCTGTTGCTCGCTCTCCACAACAAAATGGTGTCGTTGAAAAATGTAATCGTACGCTAATTGAAGTTGCCCGCACAGTGTTGATTTATGCAAAAGCTCTGTTATTCTTATGGGCAGAAGCAGTTGCTACCGCATGTTACACCCAAAATTGTTTCATCGTACATCTTCGTCACGACAAAACACCATATGAGCTTTTACATAACAAACTTCCCGACTTATCGTTTTTCCATTTATTTGGTGTACTCAGCTATCCGACAAATGATAGTGATAACTTGGGTAAGTTACAATCGAAGGCTGATATTGGTATTTTCATTGGCTATGCACCCACAAAGAAAGCATTTCGTATTTACAATCGACGTACCAGACATATTATCAAAACAATTCATGTAGACTTTGATGAGCTGACTGTGATGGATTCTGAACATAGCAGTTCAGGACTCGCGCTTCATGAAATGACTCCTGCAACAATCAGTTCAGGACTTATGCCAAACCCTCCCCCTTCAACACCGTTTGTATCACCTTCAAGAACTGATTAGGATATTTTGTTTCAACCATTGTTTGATGAATTACTCACTCATCCACCTAGTGTTGATCACCCAACCTCTAAAGTCATTGCTCCAATTGTTGAAGTAGTTGCTCCAGAACCCGCTGTATCAACCGGTTCGCCTTCCTCAACAACAGTTGACCAAGATGCACCATCACCTAGTAACTCTCAAACAACACCCGAAACTCAATCTCTTGTCATTTCTAACAATGTTGAAGAAGAGAATCACGACTTAGATTTTGCATACGTGAATAACAATCCATTCTTTGGCATTCCAATTCCATAAAACAATTCTGAAGCATCTTCTTCTTCGGATGTTATTCCTACCATTATGCAAACTGCTGCTCCTAACTCAGAACATGTTACCAAATGGACCAAGGATCATCCTTTAGAAAACATAATCGGTGAACTCGAAAGACCTGTTTCCACAAGACTCCAACTACATGAACAAGCTTTATTTTGTTACTACGATGCTTTTCTCACATCAGTTGAACCAAAGAACTATAAAGACGCATTAACTCAAGCATGTTGGATTAAAGCAATGCAAGAGGAGCTTAATGAATTTGAACGTCTTAAAGTCTGGGAACTCGTTCCTCGTCCAAATAAAGTAATGGTCATTACTTTATAATGGATCTATAAGGTGAAACTTGATGAATTGGGAGGAATTCTGGAAAACAAGGCTCGATTGGTTGCTCGTGGTTACCGTTAAGAAGAGGGAATTGATTTTGAGGAATCTTTTGCACCAGTGGCTAGACTTGATGCTATTCGAATTTTCCTTGCATATGTTGCTCACATGAATATGGTTGTCTACCAAATGGATGTGAAGACGGCATTCTTGAACGGCATTCTGCGCGAAGAAGTTTATGTCAGCCAACCGGACGGGTTTGTGGATCAAGACAATCTGAATCATGTGTATAAGCTTAAGAAGGCTCTTTATGGGTTGAAACAAGCTCCTCGCGCGTGGTACGATCTGTTGTCGAAGTTTCTACTTTCTCAGGAATTCTCTAAAGGAACCGTGGATCCCACATTATTCATAAGAAGACAAGGCAAAGATCTTCTCCTGGTACAAATCTACGTTGATGATATAATCTTTGCGTCTACTACACCTGAATTATGTGACCAATTTTCCAAAATAATGTGTTCTCAGTTTAAGATGTCGATGATGGGCAAAATATCATTTTTCTTAGGACTACAGATTTCACAAAGTCCCAGAGGCATCTTTATAAACCAGTCTAAATATGCTCTCGAATCTTTGAAAAAATATGGTATGGAATCTAGTAACCCCGTGGATTCTCCCATGGTGGATAAATCCAAACTGGATGAAGATATACAAGGGAAAGTCGTTGACCCTACACACTATCGTGGAATGGTTGGCACCCTTATGTATCTTATAACCAGTAGACCAGACCTAACATTTGCTGTATGCATGTGTGCCCGGTATCAGGCAAAGCCTACCGAAAAGCACCTCCATGCTGTAAAAAGAATCTTTAAATACCTAAGAGGAACCGTAAATTGGGGACTCTAGTATCCAAAGGATTCTTCTATTGCTCTAACAGCTTATGCAGGCGCTAATCACGCAGGTTGCCAGGATAATAGACGAAGTACTTCTGGATGTATATAATTATTGGGAGACTAACCTGTTAGTTGATCATCAAAAAGGCAAAAAAGCACTGCGATATCCAATACGAAAGTTGAATATATTGCTATGTCTGGCTGTTGTGCTCAAATCCTTTGGATGATATCACAGCTTACCGACTATGGCCTTGGATTCAATAAAATTCCAATGTACTGTGATAACAAAAGCGCTATTGCCTTATGCTGCAACAACGTTCAACATCCTCGATCAAAGCATACATACATCACATTCCACTTCATAAAAGAGCAAGTTGAGAATGGAGTAGTAGAGCTTTACTTTGTCAACACGGAGTATTAACTAGCGGACATCTTTACTAAAGCCCTATGCAGAGAAAGAATTGAATTTCTGATCAACAAGCTAGGAATGCAAAGTTTTACGCCCGAGACACTGAAACAGTTAGCAGATGAAGCGAAGTTTTATGCCTGAGACACTGAAACAGTTGGCAGATGAAGCTGAAGAATAGTGGTGGTACCTATTCTGATATCATGTGTATCATATGTATATATTCAAAACTCGAAAAACCAAAAAGTTTTTTCATTTTATAAAATTTTATAAAAAATAAAAAAATATAAAATCAGAAAAACAAAATACAAAATTATAAAATCAGAAAAATACAAAAATATGTAATAATGGCATGTCTTCTGAAAATCGATAACATTTACGGTCTTAGAAATGTCATTTCATTACATGGCTTGCAATTATTTTCAGATTAGCAAATCGGTCATAATTCTTAAAGGCATTATTTCAAAAGAAACTTGACTCTCATGGGATTTATTATCGGGCTTGGTCTACTTATGACCATAAAAGGCTGTGATTAATTTGCATCGCATACCCGTGCTTCCTATGTTTCCATATGTGTTAGTGTCAGTGGTTTGAGTGAAAATAAAAGAAATCTTTTTTATCTTTTTCTTTTGATATGATGTTTGTTTTTCAAAATAAAACATTGCTTCATCAGAAAATGCTTTTCAAAGACATTTGACCACTCAAACAACGACTACAGCTCTTTAAATAGAAAACGAGTCATTGTTTGAGGGGGAGAAAATGTCAAATATCTTCTTTATAATAAAAATGTGCTTAAAGGGAAAAAGGTTTTTAAACAATAATGAAATATCAATCTCTAAGGAAAGTTAATTAAGTTTAGCTTATGTGTGCCTTATATGTTATGTGTTTATGCCTTTAGGGAGTAAATGTGCAAATACAAGTTTTTAGGAATGTTAGTTAAAAACGTTTGGGACTATGTGTGCCAATTGTTAAACTATACTTGCCTAATGAAAGTTATTGGTGAAAAAATAAAAGGGATAAGAAACTTGAGGGGCCAAATGTGTCAAAAACGAAAAACGTTTTATAACACCACTCACCACTCGTATCTTTCACACACAAACACACACTTAAGAAACCCTTTTCCCTCCCATCTTCAAACACAAATCGCCATCCCCCAAAATTTTCATTTACAGTCGTTATCTCGCTTAAGGTACTACTACAAATCTGTTCTACACATCCTATACATCTCATACCTTGAAGGAATTTTGATTTTATCCATTTTTAAACTCGAAAATCCCTAATTTTTGAATTAGGGTTTCTCAAAATCAAAAGTGATCAAATCTTCAAATTGTTTGAGGGGTTTTGATGGCATTGGTGTGTAGAAGACTTGTCTAAAACAGTTTTATGTGTATCCAACATATGAATGTATTATGGTCGATTGTTTGCTTGAAATTTTGGGTTTATGTGTAATACTGTTAAACGCTTGTAGGTTTTATGTTAGGGAGCTATATTCCACCATCTTGAATGTGTTTATGTGATCATATAACTTCCTTGATTGTAGTTTGTTGATTATTGGTGTGTTAATGGTTAAAAGTGCTCGTTTGTTGTAGGATCTTGATAATTGATTGTTTGTGACTTAAATGTTGTTATCTTCGTGCCTAAATGATATTGGTATGCGTTTAATTACACATACCTTTTACCACTAAAATCGGACTTAAATGACTAAAAACGTACCAAAAATATATTGTATTTGTGTGTTTTGCATTTGTATTGTGCAGGAAATAAATATCCAAGAAAAAGACAAAAATAGAAGCCAAAACGACAAAACCGAGCACGAGAACGGAAAGAGCGTGAAAGAGAAGTCAAAATCAAAGCCAAGTCAAAAAGTCAAATCAAGTCAAAGTCAACCCCGGGAAGTGAATTTGAAAAGAGCATCGAAAACCGAACCCGAAAACCTAAACTGTCAAAAGTGGGCCCACCCGTACCCACCTAGTGGGCCCGGGACAGCCCACTTATACACTTATAAACCTTAAACCCTTAATAAAAGCCCAACACCCTTATTTCCCTACCCGACCCAACAATGAACCCAACACCATCCCTTTATAACTCCCGTCAACACCATTACCCTTTATAACCTTTACCTTGTAACATTTCGTATTTTCAGGTCATTTTATGACGTCATTTATTTCGTCATTATTTCACTATTTTTTTAGTCTCGTGCGCGTTTACTATTAATTCTCATCACATAATTAAATCGAGTAAGCTAAAAATTTTCATTTAACGAATAAAACAAGAGAAATATGATTTTTATACACTATTTCTTGAAATGAATAGTGTTGGTTCGTTTTTAATAAAACTTTTGGCGAAACATTTTTAGAATCATTTATATAATATTTATATGAGTTTTAAATTTATAAATATTATTTTACGAGACGATTGACCCACTTAAACGATAACATTTTACCAACGATAGAAACATTATTTTATTTTTTCGAAAGTAATAATCAACTTTTTATATTTTATTTTTATTGGTTACGTAAAACGTTTACGTTTCACAATAAAATACATTTAGGCGTACCCGGAATCACAAAAAAAACAACAACTAGAACAATACATATTTCAAGTTTATACTTAAAGATTTAACTTACACATTTTTACCTACAAGTAAATGATATATTTTCTTCCCAAAATATCAAGAAACATTGACCAACAATGTTCCTTATTTCCCTCTTGCTTGTCCAACGTCCCCCCCCCTTTTTTTTTGTTATAGTCTTTCTTTATACACTTTGACTGGTCATCTCTACACATATATCTCTTACACTGTTGAAGTAATATCACACTTCATTGTACTTGATGAAAAATCAAGTCACTCTTTTTTTTTCTCTCTATTTCACACGTCCCAAAATTTTTATATAAACCATCCATAAATTTTTATTTACTAAATATACAAGTATTCTCACACAATATCTAAGACATTTCAAGAAGGTTTCGGTTTGGTTTTTGGTCTTGGTTGGTGGTTCGAACCAAGCAAAGGACAAAGGGAGGTGATTTATTTGATTGTTATATATTTTGGGTTGATTTTGGTTTAAGTCTTGCTTTGGTTTGGTTCGGGTTGTGGTGAGCCGCGGCTAGGAACAAAAGGGACGAGACGGGTGCATTTTATTTTTCCGACTTTGCTCCGTATATCTTTGTGAGCCTTCCTTTTATTATTATTTCGATTGTTTCGTTCATTGATTCGATTTTTTTTATATATGTGATGAAATCGATTGGAACTTGCGGCGTTAGTATATTGTGATATTGATATTAAAGTAGGATTAGAACGAAATTATAAGGTATATTGGATATATTTTTGGTGAGTTTTTGGGTCGAAAATGGGTTTTAACGCATTTTGTAACGGGTTAATTAGACCAGAAAACGGAACAGGTTATTCGAGGTTCGAGATTTTGGAAAATCAGATTTTGGTTTGTAAATTACATCAAATTATATTTTTACGGACGTTTTGATATAAAATGGGACTTCTAACTTCCAATAACGAAGAAACTGGAGCTAGATCGATATATATATATACACTTTAGTAGAAAATAAGTCATTTTTATAAATATACTAAATCTGACAGCTTTGTTAATTTAATATTTTGAGCACTTTCGGGTCCGTTTCGGCCTTCCGGCGAAACACGAAAGTTGTTCGGATTGACGTTTTACATAAAATCTCTTTTTGGTCAAAGTCGTGAAAATGAGATATAACGGGTCAAAATTGAAAGTCAAACTTCTGTATTTTTATAAAAATATATATATAGTTTCAGCAGATTCTCGTAAGGGCATTTTGGTCATTTTCTGTCGAGTTTCAGGTCTCGGCTAAAACTAAAAAGTTGTTCGGAATATCGTTTCGCATAAATTTGCTTTAGAACCCGAGTCGTGAAAAGGTGATTTAGTGGGTCGTTTTGGTCGGGTCAGACTTAGAAAATAAATGTATTTTATTAAAAAGTCAAACGTAAAAGTCAACAAGGACATTAGTAAACGTTAACGAACTATGAAGGTGATTTCGATTTATAAAATAATATCGAATAATATATTATCGTAAGTAATTACTTTTGAGGCCGTTGGTCGATTCTAAAAATGAAATAGTATATGATTGGATGGAAAATAGTATATATAATAATTAATACTTTTATAAAACTTTTTTATAAAAGTTTCTATCAGAAGAGAAAGTTATATTTTTTGTATAACCACATAAAAATATAGAACTTTCAAATACGAGAACATTCTCGAAAGACTCCATATAAACTAGCTATAACGAATAAGAAATACACGTTTACGGTTTTTACGACAAATAATCGAAAAAAATATACCTAAGGTCGATGTGAACATAATTTTTACAGTTTCACAAGAGGTGTCCGAAATTCGAAAATTCCGATTTAATGATAACTCGCTTAGATACGAAAAGATGGACATAAGAAACTTAGCAGAGAATCGTTTTAAAACGGCGAAAGTTGATGACATTGTTTTAACTAAACAAATTATAAACGTTTATAAACTTTTAGCACAATTTTTCCAAAACCATAGTGGTGGATTGATCTATATAGAATATTATTGGTTATCAAAGTACTATAATGACTAAGAGTGTTCATAATGAGGCCTACTTCGATGGCGTATCCGACGAGTGTTGAATATACGATTTTAAAGTGTAAATGTTTTACAATTATAAATATGTTTTCACTCAAACAATTAGATGGTGATTAGCTAAATAGACTTATGCATAGTAGAGATTACTCAATGTGATTAGTACTTATACGACCTATATTGGATTAGGTTGCATTCGATTGTTTCCGTGACGCATTTTTATTGTGATATACTTCGTTGATTATCATTTACTCAAGGTGAGTTCATAGTCTCGCATTTCAATCTTTTCAATGTTTTATAAACCCGCGAGGGGAATACATGCTCGTTTACAAACTTGTATATTTTACTACAGTATAATTACCTTTCAATACTTTGTGAGTTCATAGCCCCACCTTTTCTCTTTTAATGGTTTTCTTAAACTGTTTTCGGGGTGAGAATACGTGCTCGTTTTACTACATAAACTTATTGATTTTTATACGTAAGCATTACCTGACTATTTTTAATAAATCTTGATTTGTTTACTACATGATTTGAGATCGTTGAATACCTACCTTTGAAACCGTGAATTATCTTTGAAAATTTTAGACATGATTATTTTACTACGGACACAAGTGTTTTCGAATTGTATGATATCCAGATTACTGCCTCAATACTATTGCATAAGTTACCACATTGCCATTTAAGTCCCTACCAATCATGAACCGTTAATTGCTATTTTAGTAAGCGCGAGTGTTATGGATAGATCTATCGGGACTGACAATCCCCACCTTACTTGGGTCACTAGTTTGATCAAGGTGCATTTAACATTGTGAGGACCGTTAGGTTGTTGGCAAGCATCCTATATTCCTTTGGGGCAGACAGACAGTTAAGGCTTCGGGGTCATGAGCTTAGTGCAATAATATATACTTAGACTTGGTGAATTTGTTTCTCTTGTCTACATTACCTGTTTTTGGACTTCGGAATACGTACTTAGTCCACCATTACTTAAATCTTGTGGTCCACTTTTAAATACTTCTTGATTTACTGAATCACTACTTAGATTTCGGAAATAACACTTTGAATTGCTGTAACGCTACGCTTCTTTTGAAAATTTACTTAAATTATTTCAATACTACTCTTACTTAAACCTATGAATTCACCAACATTATTGTTGACGTTTTAGCATGTATTTTCAGGTTACTATTTTGCTAGTGGAGCATTGGGAGCATTCGAGTCGCGCGGATGTATATATTTTGAAGGCTTAATAACTTGAGTACCATTTGACAAACGTTTTGACAATGTTTTCTAATACATTATAAATGAAACCTGTTGCAACTCTGATCTTTTATTAAATAGAATGTGACTTTATTTTTAAATATCGTGAATTTTAAAGGTCGTTTCCGTGACTGTGTTTTGTGCCCTGAAGTTGCACTCCCAATGTTACGCATTGCAGATACGTTGTATGATTTTTGGGGGTGTTTCAGATGGTATACAGAGTGAGTCATAAAGAAACTAGGTTTCCCACACCAAATCAAACGCCCCCACCTTCGTTTTTTCAAAAACCTCTTAGACTATGACTATGTTTTTTAAAATATAGAGTCTTTCCTTGTTTTATCCGTATGCGCGCATGGCTTTGCTCCATAGGTAAATTATATGCTATCTTTTGCTTCCCTACTTTTACTATTTCTGGTAATGAGTTTTTAATAATAGAACTATGATTTCGTTAGCTTACGTTATCATCTGAGTCTCTACTTATTTTTCCTATTATCGGTCGTTATTATTACATATAGATCACTCTGATTTTCGTTGTATTTCCTGATTTCTCATTTACTCCCTTGGATGGTCAATACTGGTATTATATAAGGATACCTATGATATGGGCTAATTTCTTCTTGATCTCTTACGATTAACTTCAACCATTTACGCGACTTTACTTTATTCCCTTTTGATGATATCGAAAATTCGGCATATTTTGTAAATAAATTCTACTAGTTACTTTTCATTCCGATCCGAGTCTTGAACTTCGATTCCATCAACTTGCTATCAAAGAATGATATTGTGATTGGTCTTCCAAAGTTAAAATTCGTCAAAGATCATCTTTGTTCTTCGTGTGAGTTAGGGAAAGCTAAACGAAAGTCTTTTTACACAAAAACTACCCCGAGCTCCAAAAGACGGTTACAACTTCTACACATGGATTTATGTGGTCCCATGCAGGTAGAAAGTATTAATGGAAAGGAATATGTTCTCGTAATTATGGATGACTACTCCAGATATACTTGGACTTACTTCTTGAGGTCCAAAGATGAAACACCAGAAGTTCTCATCGATTTCCTTAAAATTGTTCGAAGAGGTCTTCATGCTCAAGTTAGAACAGTTCGAACTGACACAGGCACATAATTCTGGAATAAAACTCTTCATACATACCTTGATCAAGAAAGGATTGAACACCAAACATCAACTGCTCGAACACCTGAACAAAACAGCGTTGTCGAAAGACAAAACCGTACTCTTGTTGAGGCTGCTCGAACAATGCTAAGCGCCACTAAAGTTCCTTTGTACTTTTGGGCTGAAGCAATTGCAACAACATGTTTTACTCAGAACCGTTCACTAGTTATTCCTTGACATGAGAAAACACCTTACCACATCATCAATGGTCGGAAACTGTCTGTTAAGTTCTTTCATATTTTTAGCTCTCTTTGCTACATCGTTAGAGATGGTGAAAATCTTGATAAAATAAAGGAAAAAGGTAATGAATGTATTTTTGTAGGGTATTCTACTCAGTCAAGAGCTTACAGGGTATTTAACAAGAGAACAATTGTGATAGTTGAAACCATTCATGTTAACTTTGATGAATTGCCTCAAATGGCGTCAGATCACGTCAGTTTTGACCCCGTTCCACAATGTCTGACGATGGCACTTGAACATGACAGTTTAAGTCTCGGTCCCTAAAGCCAAGAAAATGTTCCTCACATAGCTGAGATAGTAATAACGTCAAATGAGCTCAATTTTCTATTTAGTCCTATGTTCGATGAATTACTCAATGGAACTACTCAAGTTGTAGCAAAATCTTTCGTTGTAGCTACTGCTAATACACCTAATCAATGTCAACAACAACACATAACTCCATCTACTTCAATAACCGTTGCTGCAGATACACCTCCATTGAACATTCAACAACACCTGAAACTACAAGTCAAGCACCAACTGTCACTGCTACTAAGAACATTAATCAAGCAAAAACTAATAAAGAAAATGCATAAGCTAAAGAAGACGAATTTATCAACATCTTTAGTACACCAGTACAAGAATAAGGGGAGACATCATCTCATCATGTTGATTCGTTAAACATGCATACATTCTATCAATGACACCCTTCTGAACATCGTTGGACAAAAGATCATCCATTAGAACAAGTTATTAGAAATCCTTTTCAATCAATTAGAACAAGACGTCAGCTAGAAACAGATGGCGAGATGTGTATGTTCGCACTCACCGTGAGTCAAACCGAACCAAAGAACATTAAAGAAGCCATGGCTGATTCTGCATGGATTGAAGCGATGCAGGAAGAAATTCACCAGTTTGAACGACTAGATGTCTGGGAATTAGTCGACAGACCCTTATGTAAAAATGTCATTAACATGAAGTGGCTCTGGAAAAACAAACGTGATGAGTAAAATACTGTAATTTGCAACAAATCTAGTCTTGTAGCTAAGGGATATGCCCAGTAGGAAGGAATCGACTTCGAAGAGTCATTTGCTCTAGTTGCTCGGTTAGAAGCTGTCAGGTTATTCATTGCGTATGCTGCACACAAATCATTTCCAGTTTACCAGATGGACGTCAAGACGGCATTTCTTAACGGTCATCTAAAGGAAGAAGTGTACGTCAACCAGCCAGATGGATTCATAGACCCACATCATCCTGACAAAGTCTATCGTCTCAAAAAGGTATTATATGTGTTGGGATTAAAAGACTTCAAGATGATTCTTAGAGTTACTACTGCTCAGGTATATATTAGTGTTGTCAAGCATAACTTAGTGATACTTGTAATACTAATGAAGATTATGCTAAGTAGTTAGTACTGGTAGTATAAAAGTTACTACTGCTAGTTACTACTGTTAGTATAATTAGTACTGTTAGTATAAAGTTACTGCTGCTAGTAGAAGTTAAGACTGCTCAGAGATGAAGACTGAAAATATACTAAGTAGTTACTACTGCTAGTACAAAAGTTAGTACTGCTAGTGTATGTTAGTACTACTAGAGTAAACTTCTAAGTAGTTAATGCTGCCTGTGCTTAGTTACAACTGCTGAGTAATTACAACTGCTGGAAGGATTAATGCTGTCAGAGATGAGATCAAAGACATATCAGAGAAGAGATAAAGGTTGATTGAAGAACAAGAATACTTATGAAGATAAGTATCAATTATTTGTAAAGAAGATATGTATAAACTTATTTGTTTAAGAGATAATGTTTACTTATAGAAAAGATCATAATCACTTAACGTGTTTTGTAAGCCCATTAGGGTTTCCTTGGTGTATAAAAGGAACCCTACGGCTTAGATTTAGATATAAGTTTTCATATTAGTATTCATAGTTTGCATAGCAATCATAGTTAGTATTCATAGCTATTTTGTAACTCAAAATAGTATTCAATATATTGAAAGTTTAGTAAAGATCTTGTTTTTACTGTTTCATTGTTCTTCTTAGTATTGCAAACTAGATTCCGCATAGTTTATGATATTCTCAATCTTAGTTTCTACTATAGTTGTCTTGGATCTATCTAATATAACTAAGCTTTAACAAGCTAAGTAAGATCTGTTCAAAAGGGATCAACAAGTGGTATCAGAGCATGTTGAGAAACTCTGAATAAGAAGAACACTATATCTACACAAGATCTCATAATCAAAGAGAAGATGGAATCACAGTCATAAACTACCTAAACAGTGTCTGCACTAAAACTTCCAGTACTCAAAACTGGAGATTATGATCTATGGAGCATGAGAATGGAGCAATATCTTACTCACACTGATTATGCTCGTTGGTAGGTTATTGTGAATGGTGATGCACCTACTGTTGTATCAGCTAGTTTTGAAGGTCCTATTCCTCCTAAAACTACAGAACAAAAGCTGGCAAGAAAGAATGAATTTAAATCAAAAATCACTCTGTTGTTGGCCATTCCTGATGAGCACCTATTGAAGTTTCATGGAATCAAGGATGTAAAGACCTTATGGGAAGCAATTAAGGCCAGGTTTGGAGGCAACAAATAATAAAAGAAAATGCAGAAAACCATTCTGAAGCAGCAATATGAGAATTTTGCTGCATCAAGATCTGAAGGACTGGATAAAACCTATGATAGGTTTCAGAAACTCATCAGCCAATTGGAAATTCATGGTGAAGTTATCTCTCAGGAAGATGCAAATCTAAAGTTGCTGAGAAGTCTACCATCAGCTTGGAACAATATTGCTTAAATTATGAGAAACAAATCTGATCTAGACACATTAAGCATGGATGATTTATACAACAATTTGAAGGTGTATGAAGCTGAGATTAAAGGCCAATCAAGCTCAAACTCTCAGAATGTGGCTTTTGTATCTTCAGAAAACACTAGCAGTACTAATGAAATAGTTAATACTGCTCATGAAGTTTCTACTGCTAGTTTACAGGGATAAGCTTCTTCCTCAACTTATGCTGATGATGTCATGTTTTCCTTCTTTGCTAATCAATCGAATAGTCCACAATTGGACAATGAAGATCTGGAGCAGATTGATACTGATGATATTGAAGATATGGATCTTAAATGGTAGGTGGTCATGCTTACCATGAGGGTAAAAGGATTCTTAAGGAAAACAGGAAGGAATCTGAATTTTAATGGCAAAGAAACTGTTGGCTTTGATAAGATAAAGGTAGAACGTTACAACTGCCACAGGAGATGTCACTTTGCTAGAGAATGCAGGGTACCAAGGAATCAAGGGAATAGAAATGGAGATGCTCCAAGAAGGATTGTACCAGTGGAGACTCCTGCAAATGCCTTGGTTGTTCAAAATGGGATAGGTGGTTATGATTGGAGCTTTCAGGCTAAATAAGGACTCACAAACTTTGCTCTATTGGCCTATACATCCAAAGGTTCATCAAGTTCAGACTCTGAGGTACATACTTGCTCTAAAGATTGCTTAAAATCATATGATACTCTTCAAAAACAGTATGATCAACAGTGTGATGCTCTTAATAAATCTAATCTAGAAATTATAGGTTATCAAATAGGATTAGAATCATTAGAAGCTAGGATAGTTGTTCATGAAAATAATGAAGCTGTTTATGAAGAAGATATTGCATTTTTAACGTATGATGTTCAAGTGAAAGATATTTCTTTCAAAGACCTTAAAAATCAGTTAGAAGAAGCTTTAAAAGAGAAAGATGATTTAAAACTTAAACTAGAAAATTTTGAAGAATCATTAAAGAATCTAACTAAACTGATAAATAGTCAAATAAGTGCAAAAGACAAAGATGGTCTTGGTTATGATAGTCAAATGAATAAGAGTGAAGTGGTTAATAGTGTGTTTAACAGTAAAGAAAGTGATGTGGATGATGGTCTAATAAATGATAGATTCAAAATAGGTGAAGGGTTTCATGTAGTTCCCCTTCCTTACACTGGGAACTACATGCCCTCAAGACCTGACTTATCCTTTGTTGGGTTAGATGATTATGTCTATAAGGCTAAAGTAAGTGAAACTATTACTACTGCATCTAAAACCAGTAAGGATAGTGTAGAAAAACCTAAAACTGTTAGTCCTAGTGCTCCTATCATTGAAGATTGGGACATCGATAGTGATAATGATAGTGTGTTTAGACCTAAAACTGATCAGACAAAACCAAAGTTTACTAAAATCAATTTTGTCAAATCTTGTGAGAATGTGAAATCTGTTAATAAGGAAAACACACATAGGCAAGAAGAGTATCCTAGGAAAAGTCAAAGTCCAAGGGATAATAGAAGAAACTAGAATGGAATGATGGGTCAGAAACTAGGAAATGGTTTTGAGTTTATAAAGAAAGCTTGTTTTGTATGTGAGAGTTTCAACCATTTAATCAAAGACTGTGATTTTCATGACAAGAAGATGGTAGAAAAACCAGTGTTGAATAATAAGGGAAGGGTTGCTGGTCAAAGGGAAATTAGACCAGTATGGAACAATGCTCAGAGGATGAACCACCAAAATAAAATTACTCACCCACATCCTAAAAGGAATTTTGTTCCAACATTATTTGTAACAAAGTCAGGACAAGTACCAGTTAATGCTGCTAAGCAAAACTCTCCAAGAGCAGCAGCATCAATTATTACTGCCATGCCTGTTAATACTGCTGCCCCTAAATCAAAAGTGAATGATGCATTACCCAAAACATATTCTTATTTTAAAGCACATTCACTAGTAAGAAGGGATTTTAACCAAAAATCAGGGCAAGCCGACCTCGATACTTCAAATGTGGGGACAGTCGCACGAAACATTCATACCAGTCTACGTTCATCAGCCCGGGGTCATCATACCATGGGGACGTCAACACTCCACGAGATTATGGGGGGTATCCCACCAGAAAGATATCAGTGTCGCATACCGGGCATCCACAGCCTCGGAGCTCCCTACACAGTCGACTCAGCAGATATCATGTCTCCACCAGCCATGCTATCGGCCCGGGGGGGACACCATGCGGCATGCGGATCCAGTGATCGATCATCAAATCAGCTCAAACACGCAATTCAATTCCACAGGGGATATTCGGATCAGTCTCGGCACGGCTGGTGGAGGCCCCGGGGGAGGGGGTTGATAAGATTCACCTACGTTTCCGAAAAGGTAAGAAACTTTCAAACGATATATAACGAAAAAAGTTTAGATGAGCGAAAAAAAAACGAGTATATATCCGTGGTAAGATAAAATTCACATTGAGTTAAGATTTAGTGGTATTACTCGTCAGCAATTTTAAAGATGGTATTTGCGGCAGGCATTCGAGTTCCGTTTCGAGACCTTTCCTCGCCGAAACAATGAAAGGTCGTTCGGAAGGGTCGTTTGTACTTCCCCCGCGATGGTTCTTTAAGTCTAAAAAGGCTATTGATAACTGGTGGGTCCTTGAAAAAGCGGGGGGGGCAAAATCTGGCTTTTTGTAAATAAATACACTTGACAGTAGCAATCAGATCTGATGTGAGTTGCTGTTTCGACCCATTTCGGGTTTAGTTTTCGGATCTCGGACAGAACAGAAAAGTTGTTCAAAATTATCGTTTCGCATAAAAATTCTCTATAGAGATACCACTAGTCCATGAAAATGTGATTTAGTGGATCATTATAGTCGGTCAGAACATAGAAAATAAGAACATAACCACCGAAGGAAACAATAACTACCATGGAGTAACTAATACACTACCATGATTAACTAAAGCACACTACCAGGAGTAACTAATATAACTAACCAGCATAATAACCATAACCACACAGAGTAATGAACTATAAACTACCCCCGGAGTACTAATAACAACTACCAGGATTAATCTATAAATTACATATTCCAGATATTTTATAAAAGATATTATAACAATTAATAAAATAATTTTTTTCAGCACAAACAATATGAGATGGTGATTAGCTAAAATAGACTTAGTGCTATGGTAGAGATTACCTCAAAATGCGATTAGGTTACTTAATATAACGACCTATAATTGGATTAGGTTGTTTTTTTATTCTTCGATTGTTTCCCGTGACGCATTTTATTGTGGGATATACTACTACTGATACTTAGTTGCTTTATCAATTACGCAAGGAACCAAGTGTAGTTCATAGCTCCGGCATTTTAAATCTTATTTAAGAAATGTTTTAATAAAATCCAGCGAGGGGAATACATGCTCCTTTTACAAAGCCTAAATATTTTACGAACAGTAACAATTAACCTATACAAAAACTTTGAGAGTTGCATGAGAAGACATCCCTCACGTTTGTTTGAGCCCCTACATTTTTTTTTTATTTTCTTCTTTTTTTTGTTTTTTTCCTTTTTCCACCCCAATAGCCCCAAACTTTTTTTTTCCTTTTTTATACAATCCCCCTACTTCTTTTCTTTTTTTTTTTTTTTACTCTTTTTAATTTAATGGTTTTCCTTTCCCCCTTTAAATTTGTTTTCGGGTGAGAAATACGAGGCTCTCTCATAAGTATTTATGGCGTATTAACAACATAAATTTATTGATTTCTATACTGAAAACATTAACTAGATGATTATTAATTTAGGTATTACTAAGATAAAGCTTGATTTGTTTACTTACTAACATTGATTTGAGATCGTTGTAATACCTATATTTGAAACGTGAATTTTAGACATGATTTTTTACTTACGGACACAAAGTGTTTTCTCAAAATTGTATTACTAAATCCAGAATACTGCCCTGAATATTATTTATTTGCCGTAAGTAGTTCACTATATTGCCACAGAGTAAGTCCCAACTAATCATGAACCGTTAATTACCACTAATTTATTGTAAGCGCGGCGAGTGATATGGATATAATCATCCGGACCTACAATCCCCAACCTTTCCTTTCCTATTCACCACCCTTTCCCTTTCCTTTCCTTGTGGTCACTGGGCAATTAGTTTGAATCATGTTCATTTAAACGTTGAGAGTGTCCGTTGTGTAGGGCAAAAACAAATCCTATGTTACTATTGGGGCATGACAAAACTTTGTATATGATAGAATTGGTCGGGGTCGTTCGGGGTCAAGAGTCGTTTATTAGCGAAAAATATATACATATGACTTGATGAAAGTGTTGTTATTTATCTCAATTCCCTTCTTCCTTTCCCCTTGTCTACATTACTGTTTTGGACTTTACTGATTTGATTCGGAAATATTACATTTAAGTCTTCCGAAAGTCCACCATTACTTTAATCTATGCACTAGTGACTTTCTGATCGTTTTGTGGTCCACACTTTTAAATACTTTTTTGATTTACCTTCTCTATCAACAAAATACACAAACTAAATGTGAATAATCTGTTAGATATCGGTAAAAAACATGCTAACACAAAACAAATTAATTAATACACGCAGTCCAATATACATATAAAAACCAGACTAACATACTTACCCGAAGCTTACAATACTTCTTTTAACTATAACCAGTGAATATACACCAACTTATTGTTGACCTAAATGATTTTAGCAAGAAATATAACAGGTACTATTTAGCTAGTGTATCATAGGGAGCATATCGATTCCGCGCGGGAACATATATATATTATTTGAAGGCATAATAACTAGAGTACTATTTGAACAAACCTTTTTAAGAGCAATGATTAATCTAATACATTATAAATGGAACCTGGTTGCACTCCTGATCTTTTATTAAAAAGAATTGACTTTATTTAACACAGCCAATATTAAGATCGTATGATCCGTACTTTGTTTTTAGCCCTTAAAAGAAGCACCCCAACATTCCATTTTCCGCAATCCGCTCTGCGTAGTCTGTCCTATTTTATGTTGGTGTTACATCAGATGTGTATCAAGCTGAAGTTCATATAGAACTAGGTCGTGTTTCAAACACGAAACATTTCCATGTTTGTTATACAAAATATAGAGTCTTTCCATTTTTCTCGATATCCGCTAAGCCCCGCGCTAGCTCCCATGAAACTTAATATGCTATCGTTTTGTTCATCCCTACTACTATTACATGTAATAATGAGTATTTAAATTACTATATAGACTATGGTATTATTGATCGTATACTCTTACAACTAGTCATGATATGGAAAAACGAGTCTTTACTAATTTATACCTTATAAATCGTCAGTATATTACATGTTTGATCGACTCTGATTTTTTCATCGTTTGACTTTTCCTTTCCATTTCTGAATTCTCATTTACTTTACTCTCACGAACGGAGGCCCAATACTATTTTACTCAAAAAAAAAAAAAAAAACCATTCGCTGCTTACTGAATCCAGTTGAACACTGACTCTAATGTATTTTGGTGAATCGGCACATTGTTGTTTTCGTAGATCCTCGTAATCCATCGTTTTGAAGCCTTCCAGTTGATGGGAGTACGACAATTAACTTGTCACCTCATACGTGTCACCTTGGAGCACCTACCTTTAGAACACGACTTTTTACGTTCATTTTGTTGATTGAATAATTCTTTACGTTCATTTTCTTTGACTGCTTCTGCGTTCGTTCGGATATTCTTTATACTTGTTATGACCTATCGCTTTACAAACAATCTCGATGTCAACCCATAAATCATTTTGCTACCATTTTGTTGTCACCCTATGAGCTACTTCACGTTCACTTTATTGACTATTTCATTTCGTTATAAAACTATTTGATACAATTTCATACGTTACACTATTTTGACGAAAATGAGCATTTCATCGTTGGCCCTCAAATATACATAGCCTAATCACCTATGTATATTTGGTGCATAGACTGATTACCTATGCATTCAGGAAGAACCATGCCATGCTGAGAGTAGTCACCTTAAATTTTATCGAATTCAATTTTCCACTTATAATTCCGCATCTCGTCTCTAAACCCGTACCTTCTTCAGGTGTTGCAACCTGAGCCTTGAGGACAAGGCTCTTCTAACCGGAGAAGACTGTAACATTTCGTATTTTCAGGGCAATTATGACGCTATTTAATTCACTACTTATATTTTTTTCTCTCGTCTCGTACGCTTATACTTTTAATCTCTATTACATAGTTAAATCGCGTAAGCTAAATTTTTTTTCATTTAACATATAAAACAAGAGAAATATGATTTTTATACACTATTTTCTGACATGAATAGTGTTGGTTCGTTTTTAATAAAAAATTTGCGAACCATTTTAGAATCATTTATATAATATTTATACGAGTTTTAAATTTATAAATATTATTTTACAAGACAATTGACCTACTTATACGATAACATTATACAAACGAAAAAAACATTATTTTATTTTTTAATGCAGACTGTTTAATTCAATAAACAAAATTACGCTCAAGTTCAATCAACATAAATCTAACAAATACGGCAAACACAAAAAAAATAAGACACAGACCCGCGCACTTTATTAAAAATTACAATTATATATACCCGAATAGCATATAAGAAGAATTAAAAATATCGTCATAAATATCAAATAGGACGAACTTGATTTGCAATCTTTAATACAAGAAGAATAAAGAAAAATTCTTCCAAGTAGTCTTTTTTTGGTACGAAGAGCCTATCTAACCTTATCTTTTCATTAGAAACACCTTAAACATGGGCCATTAAGACCATGTTCCTTGACCTTATCGTACATTTTCTTTTCTTTCTAATTATTCTTTATCTTACGTGGTTCTTTTCTGTCCTTCATACGCATGAACCTTGTCTCTTTGAATACATAATGGCAAATCTTAATGGACCATTTTATATTTCTTATATGTGTGCAGGGAGTATTTGTCAAGAGAGATAAGCAACATACAAAAATAGTTCATAATAGCAAGTAGAGACATAGTCAGGAGTGGTAGCGTTGAATACTTAGAGTGACCAAAAATGCCAAGAACAAAAACATAACGGACTCTGCTTAAGGAAAACGGTACAAGAACAACAACACTCTGTCAACACACTCATCTTTTCAACGTACATCTCAGTCTGGCCAACACACTCTCGTTGTATACTCTTTCCACACGACGGTCTCTTGACTTCTCTTTTCTCTTCACTCAGAATGTTAAACAAAACACAAACCTATACAAACACTCACTCTGAACATACGGAACCACACATATTTAAAACACAACCACCTCCTCTCTTACCTCCCTCTAGCACCCCTACTTCACAAAAAACCATCCAAGAGAAATAAACCATATATTACAAAAATTTATAAATACCCTATCCAAGCCATTAACACATCCATCCAAATTTATATTCTAATAAGGTGATTCCCTCGAGCAATGGCATATAGTAAAAAATAATAGGGCTAACCATATTCAAAGCTTTAATTAATCACAGAAAATAGGGAAAGCAAAGAGTTTTAATTTAAAGAAAACTAGGGTTTATTCCATTGGTGGCAATCTTTAGGAATTTAGTATCTAAAACAAGGTTTAATATTCCATTTAGTCATCAACATCATAATAACTCGCATAATGTCATCTATGAAAATAGAGACCCTTATAGTGTTTCTGTTCAATATTCATTTTATATTGCATATGTAGAATCTATTGTACTTGAATCACCATGTAGATTTTAGTAACGAATATTTAAATGGATGTTTTATTTTTTACTTGAAAAGATCATTTTTGTGGCACCTACTAAATTATATATGTTTTAAGGATATTGACAGAGTATCAAGATTGATCGATGTATATAAAATGGGATGAGAAAGTATTTAGTACCATATTAAGGTTGGTGTAAAAATGATTAACCTACAAAAGTTATTCAGTATATAAGACAAAGGGTATAAAAAATGGAATCAACAAAGATCTTTCAAAGATATTGTACCAAAATTACGTTATATATAGTGACACATTATATTATATTTTTTATAAAAGAAATATGATTCAAACGACATTTTCCGAAAAGGTAAGAAACTAGGTCAAAGACAATATAAAGAAAAGACGAAAAATGATAGTTAGCGGAAAACGATGGTATCATGCGAGGTATAAAAATTCAACACATAATAGTAACAAGTGAATTTAGATGGTTATCTGTCAGGCAAATTAGGAAGAATGTAATTGCGGCTGGGCAGAGGCAATCTGTCGATATCGGTAAACGGGGTACCGGTCGTTGTTAAAATCTGTATTCTCAGGGCGTTCCGTGGCGTTATCGCGGGTCCTATTATCGTCTGATTGGAGGTCTTCTGAAACATTACAGGTCGGGATCGGTAGAAAGTGTCTTTTATCTTGACCGCCGCGAGTTTTCGGGAACAAGAACTGGGGTATTTATGGTAATTAATTTGTGATTAAATACACTGCAACTTATTGCGAATCCAAGATCAGAAGACGAGTGCTTTTTTTTTTTTTATTTTTTTTTTTTTTTTTTTTTTTTTTTTAATATTTTTTTTTAATTTTTTTTTTTTTTTTTTTTTTATTTTTATGTTTTTGTTTCTTTTTTTTTTTCTTTTTTTTTACGCGATTTTTAATTTATTTCTTTATTTTTTTTTTTTTTTTTTTTATTTTTTTTATTTTGTTTTTTATTTTTTTGTATGTTTTTTTTTTTTATTTTTTTGTTTTCTTTTTTTTTTTTTTTTTTTTTTTTTTTCTTTTCTTATTTTTGCTTTTTTTTATTTTTTTTTTTATTTCGTTTTTTTTCGTTGTTTTTCTTTCGGCCTTTTTTTTTTTTTTTTTTTTTTTTTTTTTTTTTTTTTTCGCTTTTTTTTTTTTTTTTTCGCGTCCATATTTTTTCGGGTCGAAGTTTTTGTCGGGTATCGGGTACAGAACTGGAAAGTGTTCAAAATATATCGTTTACAGCAGAAATACTCCTTACGAAACACCAACCCCGAGTCATGAAAATAGTGATTTATGGGAGGGCATATTATGACGGGAGTGTCCATAATAGGACATTGACTCAAATATAAAATAACTATAAAAAGAACCAATACAGGGAGTGTGCACCAGGAGTAACTATTACACCGCTTCTTATACCAAATACACTAACCCAGTAATAAAACATAACCGCAACCAGTAGTACCACAAATATATACACCACATATGTAACTTTCAAACCGGATCCCCATGTCAGTCAAATAACTATAACCACCACCATATTAATAACTAAAACTACAACTAGGAGACTACAAAAAACTCCTCAGGAGAAACTAATACACAACCAATGATTAACTATACTTACAAAAAACAGATATATTATAAATGATTTAATAACAATTACAATATTTAATTTCCATCACATCAAACAATTATGATTGGTGAATAAGCTAAAAAGACTTATGCATGGTAGAGATTACTCAATGTGAAATAGTACTTTATAAGCGACCATAAGAGGATTCAAAGTGTTATAGCTAAACAGGTATCGGACGCGATTGTGTACACTAGCAAATTTATATATATATCTAATATATCTAAATATAAATAGTAAAAATACTAATAAAAATATATATAAAATAAAATGAATTAATTAAAATAATCCCGTGACAATCTATATCCAAAATTACTTCTCAAACCAAAGAGAAATAAAAGGAATAAAATCTCACTTAAGAAAACACAATACGTAAATTATAAAATTAAACACCGAGCCGGTGAAGTATTTCATCTTGATCTTTCATATTCATACAGGGGGTCTTATACCCTTTTCCCAACGAGAGCAGTTTGAAGAAGTGTTGTGAATTGAAGTGATATTTTGTGGAAAAATAATAAAAGAAATGCATCGGGGTAATGATCGAAAACAAAAAACTTGAAAAATGAATATTAGAACATTTAACAAGTTGAAATTACCAACCACAAACTTTACTCCGAAAAAAGTATCCAACCGCACTAGAACCAAACTCCCCCACCCCCACCCGCAATCCCCTCAACCCCTATTCTCCCCCGCCCTCCCGGCCCCTTAAAACCCACCCACCTAATACCCCCTCCCCAACCCCCAATATCCAAACCCCCCTAGATCAACCCCCCTCCCCAAAACCCAACACCTTTCCCACCGATAAACCCCCCCGCCACTTCTCAGAAAACCCACAAACCCACGCACAATTACCCCACCCACCCCCAGCTCCCCCAAACCCCCCCGCTGCACCCATAAAACGACACAAATCGTTTACCCCCTACAAACAGTCTCTCTCCAATATAAAACCCCCCTCCCCCGCCTTCCTAAACCCGTAACCAAGAAACTCCCCAAAACACCCAAAAAAAAACCCCACAAAAATCCAAATAACCCATCCCAACCCTAGAAACACTCGGACACCCTCGCCCCTCATCCAACTCCCTCACCCCATACCCATTAAGAAAAGAAAACTAGAAAAAACCCACCCACCACACAGCCACGCCCCAATCCAAATAAAAAAACCACAAACAAAACAATAGAAAAACCAAACAAGGAAAAAAAAACCAAATAGAAAAATTAAAAAAAAACCCCAAAACAATCACTCTAACATAACAAGATCAAAAATTCACTCACACCCCCCCCTTGCCACAATGCCAAAGAGAAACCAACGAAATCTACCCCCCCACAAAAAAAAATAAAAAATATAAAAAAAACGTAAAAATCAAAGTTATAGAGAGGTAGAAACGAATAAAAAGAAAAAAAAAAGAAAAGATATATGAAAAAAAAACAAAAACCAAAAAATAGCGAAACCAAAAACAACATATCCTCCACACACTATTAGCAAAATGGATTAATTATTAACACACAACCCAAATATTAAATGAACAACAAACCTAACAAATGAAGTCAACCAGAATATTTACTCCATATATGTACTTTCTAGTCCCCATCCTAGTGAGGAGAATTTTATGATGTTAAGGAATATTTTTGTAAAAAGAAAACAAAAGAAAATAACAGGAATGACCGTTTCCACCCAGCCTCTAACTAAACAACCAAACCCCCTCCCGCCCCCACGCCACAACCTCGAACAACAAAACAATACATAGAACACCTCAACTACAATCATAACAAAAAGACAACTCCTACCTGATCACAGAATAAGCTCAACAATGACCACATCCCAACTGCCCAAAAACGCCCACTCCCACACACTACCCCCAGTGAAACACTTACCCCACCACCGCCCATTCCTCACTCTCCCCATTGGCTGCCCAACAATGGCTTGCGCACCCCAAAAAAAACTCCCATGCCAAATCCCAGCCCACCCGCACCCCAAAAGGCCCCAACTCCCCCATACCCCCCCCCCGCACCTAAAAAAACCCCTCAACCGAAAATTCGCCACAACAACCCCACACAAACAATACAACCACCCCTCCAACAGCACTTTTACTCCCAATACCCTACAGTCCCTCTCCTTTTACTGTGTCTTTCTTCTTCTTTTGTGGTTTACTTTTACCAGCCAAATCCCCAGAACCACCACAACGAAACCCCCCACCCCTTCCCACCCAACTCCACAATCCCCCGCAAGGCCCCCAGTCACTCCCCTCCGGACATACCCCCCCGACACCGTTCTTTCCCCGGAGTCCATCACTAATCACTCCCCTGAATTGCGGATCCAATGTTCTACCCCAGTGGTAGGGTGGTGCTTGGACCCTTTAGTCGGCCTCCGTATGATCAAGTCCTTGTCCAGCCCCCCGCCTCCACCTGAAAGTGGGCCTACGCTTCAACTTATATATTTTTGGCGTTGATTAAAAAAAAAAAAATTATATTAGCATAAACTAAAAAGCAACAAAGATGAAACATGTGTGCTTATACCTACAACTTTAAATAAAAACATATTGAACTATCATCCACATAGATAAGCTCAAAACTAAGCTTTATAAAATTGTTTAACAGAAAACTATATGGGTTTATCAAATTAAAAAAAATCCAAACTTGTTGTCAACGCACGATTTGTTGTTAGGCATATATCGGTGAAACTAGCTATATTTTCTACATAGAAGAAAGAAAACCAAAGAAGAATCTAAGAGACGCTTTAGGTGATGTGTACAATATATTTTTTAAAAAGAAATGAAACAAAGAGGAAAACATGATTAACAATGAGACTAGGCTTCATAAACAAAACAAGCTAAAGGTATCAATGTGTGTCAGGTGTCAACGAGTTCAAGGTCTAATGACTGGCAATTAAGCAAAACTAAATCATAATAAGGCATACACTAAGCTTAAATTCTCCATAAAATCGCTATGAAGCTTAATTTTTAGAAAATAAGCTCTAATTTGAATATTTTGATAAATTCACAACAATCCTAGATAAAAGAGGAAAATGATAAAAACAACTAGAACTATAGGAATAAAGAAATAGAATTAACTGAGAATAGCTAATATTCTAAACAACACACATCATCTACTAAACAAACAGATTAGGACCTTAGAAACCCACTTTTTTTTGGGCAAGATCAAATAAAGCTAATCTACTAGAAAATCATAAAAAATAAAACAAAATAGAAAGCCGATCAATAGATGAAAGTATGGTAAAAAACAGGTGAGGTAAAAAAGAACTATCTAAAATGAAAAAAAGGTAGCAGACTTTGATCTATAAATTAGGCTTGTAGACTAGTCAAAAATAATGATGAAAGCACAAGCACATGAACACACCCCATACCACTACCAACACCCCGTATTTTCGACACCCACCCCATCACCCAACACTACGTACAAAACTCCACATTACAAGGGCAAAAAAAAAAGAAGGCTATGTAGAAAATATAGCAAACAACAAACAGAGAAAACAACAGGACACATTAAACTGTTGAGTTATGGAAGGGAACTGGTTTTATACTGGACTACTGCTATTTGCTTGCTTGGCTGGGTTTTGCAGGGCTAGGGTGCACGGTTGTGGCAAAACTTGTCTTAATGGCTGAAAATCAAGGATGACAAATATGTATTTAATTTGAAGTAGGCTGAGTTCTAAGTTGAGAACTCTTTAAACTCACTACCTACATGTATCTAAACCTATATTAACTAAATTTGAGCTCTAAGATGCTTATGAAACACTAAACTCTAAAGCTACTTTGAGCTTAAAACTGCCCTGGTGTTAGCACACTATTTTTAAACTATTAAATCTTTAAAAATGCAACTAACCTTCTGAAAACTTTAGAAAACATGTGTCTTATGAGAAACTCAACTAAAGAAATGAATTAAACTTTTGGCAATTGACTTTAAGAGTCAAAATTGTGTTAATCCAAACACTCCTTAAACTTTTTGATCACTTCTTAACAGCTTTTGAACTTTATTTTTAAACTAAATATCTGAAAACCTTATATCTACTCTATCTAAAACTAGCCTAATTGAGCTATCTAAGCACTAAAATTCCTAGCTTATTAGAAGGAATAAGCTAGTTACTCAGCTAGCTTATTTAACTATTTGACAGAATTCTAAGAAATGGAAACTTAATGGATTTAAACTACAACAGCTTAAAGCATTTAAATCTCTAAACTTAACTAAGCAAGTTTGAACAGTATTAAGAACAAAAATGACAAAGAAATAAGCTATTTGAATTAAGCTATGTATAAGCTGAAATTTAAAAAACAAGAAGCTAAAACCTTTGATGTGTAGTCTCTGAACTCTAGCCACTCTTGTTGAGTGAGTGGCTTTCAAATCAAAACCTATATGGCTCCTAGCCTCTAAAACCTGAGCTTTAAGCTCATTAAGCTTAAAATTGCTTATTACTCCATAATGCTTCCAATTTGAATCAAACTGAACTCAATTGAACTTTATTGAATCAAAATAGAAAAAATTCAGTATTAAAAAGACTTTTAACAATATAAGCACTACTTGTGAACTAAAGGAAACAAAATAAGCTACAATGAGCTTATTACAAGCTTATTAGCTAAATTCAGCTTATTACTTGAAAACTTTAAAACAAACACAACTCAACTAGTTTTTATTGCTTAAGAACAAAGAGTACAAGAGATGAAATAAAGAGTACAATTGAATTGAATACTGTAAAAGCTTAATTTCGAAAAGTGAATAGTACACGTGAGCTAAAAAGGAAAATTACAAAGAAAACTGAAAAATTAACACACACTAACTCTAACTAACTCTAAAACTGAATGTTTAAGCTTCTATTTATAGATGATAGTGAAGAGAGGATGAGACACTCCATCATTCCTAGCCCTTGGATCCTTTCTCTTTGATTTTAAGCCGTTGATGGTCTTTGGTGAGATGTTCAAACCAATTAGAGCTCGCATTTCAATCTTTTTAATGTTTTATAAATCCGCGAGGGGAATACATGCTCTTTTACAAACTCATATATTTTACTACAGTACAATTACCTTTCAATACTTTGTGAGTTCATAGCCCCACTTTTTCTCTTTTAATGGTTTTCTTAAATTGTTTTCGGGGTGAGAATACGTGCTCGTTTTACTACATAAATTTATTGATTTCTATACGTAAACATTACATGATTATTTTTACTAAAGCTTGATTTGTTTACTACATGATTTGAGATCGTGAATACCTATATTTGAAACCGTGAATTTTAGACATGATTGTTTTACTACGGACACAAGTGTTTTCTAAATTGTATGCTATCCAGATTACTGCCTGAATATTATTGCCTAAGTAGTCACTATATTGCCACTTAAGTCCCTACTAATCATGAACCGTTAATTTGCTATTGTAGGTATGCGCGAGGTGTTGTAGATAGATCTTATCGGGACTGACCACATCCCACCTTTCCTTGGGTCTCTAGTTTGATCAGGGGTGCATTTAACATGGGAAGTACTTTAGGTTGTGCAAGCTTCTATACATTTGGGCACAAATCTAGTAAAAGGCTTCGTGTCATGAGCTTAGTGCATTATATATACTTAGAACTTGATGAATGTGTTTCTTCTTGTCTAACATTACTTGTTTTGGACTTCGGAATATGTACTTAGTCCACCATTACTTCGATCTTGTGGTCCACTTTTAAATACTTCTTGATTTACTGAATCACTACTTGGATTTCGGATGGATTTCGGAAATACACGTATTAATGTTGTAACTCTTACTTTCTTCTGTAATATTTCTTAAATTATTTCAATTTGCTTTTTACTTTAAATCTAATGAATTCTCCTACATTATTGTTGACGTTTTTAGCATGTATTTTCAGGGTTCTACTATTTTGCTAGTGGAGCATTGGGAGCATTGAGTCCGCGCGGATATTATATATTTTTGGGAAGGATTAATAACTTGATCCTATTTTCGACAAACGTTTTGACAATGTTTTCTAATACATTATAAATGGAACCTATTTAACTCTGACATTTTTAATTAAATTGAATGTGACATTTTATTAAACGTCTCTTTTGAGGTCGTTTTCTGTGACTTGTGCGTTTGGACTATGAAGTAGCACCCCATTGTTACCATTCCGCTGCGACCAGATTTCGGGGGTGTTACAAATATGATTTAGCACACTCAAAACTCATTTTTGAGTTTTCTATTTATAAGGTCTGGAAAAAGGTCGATACGGCGTATTGGGGATTTTTTGGAGTAGGGACCACGTTTGATATCTTCCAGAATATCTTATTTCCATATGGCTTAAATACGGCGTATTGGATCTTGTTTCCTTCGTGGTCTTTAGTGAAGTGCTGGCACAAATACGCCGTATCTTCCTTGATGGATACGGCGTATTGGTTGTCAGAACAGTAATCTTTTAATATCTTTGTTTAAGCTCCAGAATGCGTGCCTTTTAGTTAACTTTCACCAAGTACTCCATAATTATTGTAATTATCAAATACAAATGATTAAGTAACAATTCTTTGCAATAATTATACACAATGGGTTAATTACATAGGATAAATGATGTTATAAAAGTGATGTTATTTGATGTCATCAAATATCCCCCCACTTGAATCCTACTTGTCCTCAAGTAGCCTTTAGAAGTTTATGAAATTGTATCCCTAAGGATTTTTTCATTTATGGGGGCCCCATTTATTTTGAATCTGTTAGAGGGTTACACCAACCAAAACACTCACAAAATAGGAAGATGAAAACACTCAAATCACTCAAATAATCTTATGGTAACATGTAACTAATCTCTTATTGCTCGGTCATGACGGAGTATTATATTCATGGTGGCAAGGATAACATCTCCAGCACTAGAGTAGGAGTAACAAGTTTTTATTAGAGGTAAATTAGTTTTTTATTATAGGGCTTTGGGTTGATCATTCTGCAATTCTTTCACAAAAAGTACACACCAGCAAGGCTGCTGAAGCACAAATTACATAGCCGTAACGATGGAATAGACATGTGTGTTCGATAAAATCCTTATTCTGCGGTCTTATTTTAAAACTATTACTTATACTATGAAACTCAGGGTAATTTCACCATCTTCTACGATCATAAATAGCTCTGGATAATTCTTCGATAATCTTCATTCTCGTTCGGACGTTCAATGATTGTGTTGTAGTAATAAATAATGAGTTTTGACTACTTTAAACATTACCATTGCAATGTGTTAATTCTTCCCGACACGTACCAAAGATGAAAAATTGAGCACAAGACTCGGGAAATACATACTTTACACTTTAGGCAACTAGCAACTGATAAATGGACTTAATCTAAACAGGATAGTGGCTAAGTGTAACGAATATATAGTTGTGTAATCCTAATGGATTGGCTCTAATGGTTTTCTTAGGGGTATCTTACTCTTATGATGAGAGTAAACAATAGGTTTATACAGGAATTTTAACTAACCAGTGTAAGTTCGTTAATTAAATTAAAACAACATATAAAAGGCTTTTGTTGTAATCCTAGAATTTTTCCAATTTAAACAAGTTACTCCATCTAAATCCATAGTACTCATTATTGTGATCTCAAATAGATATACCAAGCCAAGTTTTAAAGTCTACAACATCACCGGCACACTCATATTTTATGAAATTTGGGTAAACATTTAGAAACGGATAAGGTTAATTCCGCACAATATCTAATAAGGGTTATTGTGTACATGTTATGTATCAAGTAATTTCACAAAAGTATGCTTAATTTTTTTTAATTTGAGCATAATTTAAGCATTTTATGTGAAAAATATGACTAGTATACATTCTAATTCCCATCCCCCCACTTGAATTATACAACGTCCTCGTTGTATAGATAAAACATTAAAAACGAGAACTTAAAAGAATTAGAAGGAGAAACTCCCCTGATATTTTGCTCGGTAGATTCTCCAAGTTGAGTTATGAGCATGATGTGTGGTGTAAATGCGTATTTTATTCTAGCATGACTTACAATCACACTTGGATTCTAGATGATTTGGTAATTCACGCAAATTTGTTGATTTCTTTACATGCGTTGTCATTCTGTTAGCAAATTATAGGAAAAAACATGCAAATCTAGCTCGTGTATATACGGTTAAATTAAATAAGCTAAATAAAGTGTCAGGAAACCAATACGCCGTATCAATAACTGGAACTATGCCGTATCGAGAAAACCTGTAAAAAGATATCTAAATACGAGTCAGTCTGTTGAATTATGATGTATATGTGCATGACATACGCCGTACTTGACAGTATAAACAATAATGTTTAAAAGTGCCATAAAAATAAAGGACTTATAAGTCCAAACATTCAATACTACGTTATGGATGGAAGAGGGTTACGACGTAATTGATGTCTGGGAAGACAGACTCGATAAAAATAAATAACAATCCGGGTTGTCTTCCCGGAAGCACTTTTGTTTAGAGTTAAGTCTTTAAGTTAGACTTTTCTTCAGCTTCCACACTCTTGTAAACACTCTCTCTTCTCAATTCTACTCTTGATTTGGATAGCGTGCTTGGTTCCGTAGCATACTCACAAACTATGGTGTTGAACTTACTGTCAGTCTTTGTTCTATCATGCATAAACAAGTCAAAACGTCACATCATAATATATACACAAAAATATGGGAACCTGTTTAAAGTTAGATATATCATGATATGAATATTAAATATACAAAAGATAGAAACAAAAAGATAAAGGATAAAGGAATCATAGATATGGCCTGCTGTCATCATGATTTGGCTATGGAGGTGCTCGGCACCGTCAGCCTGCGTTATGGTCTGCCTCGCATACTGGATCTGAAAGTTTGCATAGCTGATGTACTTGACCCTAGCCTGACTCATCATCTGTGAGTCCAATAACCGTCCAAGTAGAGAATCAAGAGAAATCACAGGCCATACTATCTAATATCTCTCTTTGCTCGCCCAGTGCTCTTCGAATCTCATGCACATCCTCCTCTACCCTAGCTAACCTCTAAGCCATAGTCCAAGCTAATCCGGCTGCAGGTGGTGGCGGCTAAGGTACCTGCACGGGTGCTGGAATAGCGTGAGCTACCACTCATAGCTACAGATCCTTCCTCAGAGGCCTAAGGGGCACCAACCGCAGCTTCAGGCTGCTCTCTTAGTCCTGTGGCTAACCAAGCCAAGTATCATACTAAGATCTATGCAGATCTGCAGCCTCACCAACTTAGCCATATCAATTACAGGGAGGTCTCGCACAATTACAGTCAGTCCCTAGAGTTTCTCCTCAGTAAGCAACCCAAAATTCTCCGCTAGACGGGAAACAAACTGACCACCGGATATCATTTCACCCTGCTTCCTCCCTGAAGTGAACAACCGCAAATACCTAGCCAATAGATAAGGGATGTTGACCGAGCCAACCTCCATCCCTCTCAAATAGAATAAAATCAGTCACGATCACCTTTTTCAGGTGACACTGACTTCCCCTCAGAGATGATACAGGCGATGAAGCGGTGGCATACCCTCAGTATAGATCCCTGTAGGAGTATAAGAGGGGGGTATACCAGAAAATCCCCCAAAATGAGATCCACGATCCAGTAAGCACTCAGATCCCCTTGTCGAGGATATGCCCTTGCGCTCTTAGCCAATGGTAAACAAAACCAGCAGTCTGCATTCCTCTACTGTATGTAATTCCCAATGCAAAATAAAACTCTCTCAGCTCATATCGCCTACTAAAACTCCACCCAAACTAAACTGTAATGCTCTAGCCGTATACAGATCAAAGCATAACATCTCCAAAACTAAATGTATAAAGAACTCCAGAATGAGCTCATGTACCAACGGGCCTCTAATATCAAATAGCAGCCTCCAGGCTCGGCTAGTGAACATACTCTGCCCCTAAGTATCCTGTGCTCCATCAGCATCCTACTACTCAAAACCCTCGGCATCTAATTAGGTTAATCCCACAAAATCAATATCTAATCCCTGCTGCACCTCCTTCTCATGTATATCTTAGCTCTACCTGACTCATAATCTGTTTATATCACCCTCAGTAGTATTCTGTAATCCTCAAACCTAGGTACTGGTGCCTCTGATCTTTGGGTGGATGAGCCATCATGTATGTAAAATCAACGGAGATTAGTACAAGTTTATAAATTTTAAATGTTTTGTGTCTGACAGTTGCATACGGCGTATTCAAAAAAATGGATACGCCGTATGAAGATCTATAGTCAATACTTCGTATGGGTGTTGGTCAATATGGCGTATGGGATTTAAACGTAGGATCTTCAACAGATCAATACGCCGTATTTATTTTGTTTAATACGCCGTACTGATGTTTTAAAATTTGGGTGAAATCAAGTCAATACGCCGTATCCATGTTTAGTGGATACGCCGTATTACTCTGCAGTTAAAAATGAAAAGGGGTTTCCCCAATTCTACCCATTTTGACCCAATTTCTAATTCTTAAAAATTAGTCATATGCAGGGGAAAAAGGATTCAACAGTTAGGCGTTATCTAATCGCTCAAAACTAAAATCAAAACCTAACCCTAACCCTAATTCTAATTTAATTTGAAAATCAAAAATTAAAAGGGCAAAAGGTAGAGCTTATTACCTTATAATTATAATAGAGATGGGGACGATTTGAATCAAAAGACAATGATCTCCAAGAATTATTGCAGTAAAATCGTTTGTTTTGAGAGAATAAAAAAATATGTAAAACTCAATCCAGCGTATTAGTTGGGTTTTTATACCCAAACTTGATACGCCGTATTACTTTTTGTCCAATACGTCGTATTGGGCAATTTCGTTGACTTAGTCAAATTCAGTTAAAATAGTGGGGAGACGCCGTAATAGGTGTTTTCTCGCTTCGTCGTATCCGTTCTTGGCGACCAATTTTCCCTAGATTTAACAAAGTAAAGAAAACGTACCTTGGCCTCCGCAACATTCTTGTATAATCACCATCCTTAGAATACCGTTTAGGGTCGAGCGGGATGCCAAACAACACATACAAATTTATTATAAGATTGATTGCTTCCGTTGACAAGATAATTCAAGATAGCTACGGATGTTTACCATTTAATTCCATGATTAAATCTTTTATAATGAAAACTTTATTGATTTTATCGTGACTTGCTTCCAGAAATTTCTTCTGCCCTTGTGTATTTACATTACCCCCCGAAAACTGTATTATATCGATTTCATTATCATCATTGTCCTTATCCGACCTTAGATCATCGGGATAGATTATGTTGAAAGGAAATAGATCAATAAAGTACAAAACATTTTGTTCCACTTCATCATATTCGGACAATGATGTTTCATTTTTCAAATCAAATTCATTGATATGTTGAGGGCTTAAAGTGGGTTTAATTAAGAAATCTGATTTAGACGTTAGAGCATCATTGTAAACAATGGCTGGAAATTCATTCTCAACATATTCAAAGAAGTCCAAATCATCAAAACAACTGACCATAGGCTCGGGTAATGGAAACGAAAGCATATTGACTTTTTCATTATCATTTTCCGAATCCATTTTCAAATCATTGACAACAATTATTTTATAGGAAAACGAGTTTTTGTCAAAAACTACCGTGTAATCTTCATCGTCGGATTTGTCAAACGATATTCTAAAGTCAATTTCATTGTTGTTAGGAGAACTTACCGTAGGTTCACAAGAGAGTGTTTTTTCAGATGATAACATCTCATTAAAGACTATGGCTGGGAATTCGGTTTCAACGGATCTAAGGTTGTGAACGTCTTCATCATACCATATCTTACCATAGCTAGCAATTTCCCAGTTATACACCTTACCACGCCGACGAGCTTTTTCTTCTTCAAGCCTGATGTATTCTTCCATAGTAATGTTCGGGTTATCCATCATGTAATAAACTTGCTAGGAAAGAGAACCGTTAAATAACTTATACGTCGTATTCAGTTAACTGAATACGCCGTATTACACAAACACAATAAGCAAATAAACAAGAATATAAACAATTCTAAACTACACCAATCCTAAGGGTTAGACTAATCTAATGTTAAAAACCAAAATATCAAATAAAATCAAGATTAAATTTTCACTCCTTGGCAACGGCGCCAAAAACTTGATGTGTCGTTGTGTGGTTGTAATTTATGTTTCAAGTTTAAAATTTATATTTTGCCGACTTTACCAAAAACAACGCTTTAACGGGCATTGTACCCGGTCAGATGGGAGTTTCGTGGTAAGTAGGGTGTCGATTACTAAGAGCGAGAAATAATCTTTCAATTTATTAATATTTTGGTTATCTAAACTAAGTTAATTCTATTCTACGTTAAACCTATGTTAATCCTAAATCTAACAGATAAGGGGGTTTTCAGCCTGAGAGACTGGCACGGGTTTTGTGGTGACTAAAATCAACTTAAGACACAAAAACACATGCAAGCAAATTAACAGAAGATAAAAGAGCGGTCTAGCCAAATATAAGAAAACTGTATTAACCATTATTAATCTAATCAGAACATTGGCTTGTTTATTTAGTACAATGATTACTTATCTCGAGGCGGCATATCATTCTTAAGACTTAGGCGGTACTTCTTCCCAAGACCTAGATACGAAGAATTCTGTCACAATTAAACATATCCGCATAAAACATCCTTATTTGCTGATTATAATCTATCTTAGGGATTAAAGCAATGGTGATCTTATTAAGCCCTAGCTCATAGAGACTTTACCCACTTACTGCTTAAAGGCAATTCATACACTAGTAGTCCACTAACCAAGTCTTTACCAATTAATTAAGAACGTACTCGTTGATCCCAAGGGTCACCTGCCGGTCCAACTAAGCTCACAATCTAAGGGCAAAGATAGGT
>BQNB010044586.1:0-44803 GCA_026074375.1 Tanacetum coccineum
TGCATATTAAAAAAAACTAAAACATCTTTTTAACCAATAAATACCCACTACTTCACTTATTTTTATACATAACTTTTAAATTATAATAACTTTTACTCTATAAATAACACCCCTTATTACCTAAAATTTTCACACTTAATCCCCAACAAAAATGTGATATGCCTTGTTCACTTCCACACACCATCGATGAAATCCAAGTTTTGGTTTACAAACTAATGGACAAAGATAAAGCTCGTCAGAAAGCGATTATGGACTTAGCCGTGCAATTTGACAATGCATGCACAACTAAAGACGATCTGAGAAAAGCATACGAGAAATGCAATGATATTTCACAAGAGAGCCGTGATTTGATCGACACTTTTTTGAAACAAGAATCTGATAAAAATTACGAGATGCATAATGCTTTGTTTCGAAAGGCGGCAAAAATAGAAAAACAATTTGAGACTAAATATGTTTGGCTATAGGGAAAATACAATTAGAACGACTGTGTTTTAAATTCCGTATTGTAATTTTAAATTTCGTATTGTTATTATAATTTCAGTATTGTAATTTTAAATTTTTTATTCAAATTTTAAATTCCAACGGCTACTTTTCCCTTATAAATACCATTCTTATTTATTTTTTCATCGTATTGTATTTTAATTTTTTTATGTAATGCTTTTAATTTATGAATAAAAGTTTTTAGTTTTGTTTACGTTTTTATTAATTTCGTACGTTTACGTTTACGTCTTTAGTTTATGAATGAAAGTAATTAAATAAAAAAATGATGAGTAAGGTGAGTTTGGTATGTAAGGTGAGTTATTATTACGGTTGAAATGTGAGTTTTAAAGTTAAAAAGAGAAAGTTGATGTGGCGCTGACGTGTTAGTGAGTGAGGTGCCACCATTCCATCCCGCCTTAGAGCAAGGGGTGTCATGGCAACGAAAAGTCATGTCATTTGGGCCCCACCAGTGCCACATAACTATCACATCATTTAAACACAACATCTCAAAATACTCTTTACTTCGTAACATACCCCAACTCATGCCATTTGGGCCCCACCACCCGCCATTTTATTTTATTTTTCTCATTTTTTCACACAAACTAAATTTATTTCATTCAAATAAAAATACAATACGAATTTAAAAATACGACAAATACAAAACATACGATAAATAAAAAACTAGAGTATTGCCTGGTCACTCTTGATTATTTTTTGCAATTATTTTTTCTTGCTTCTTTCGGATAATGCTCGCTTTAGGTTCCGGCAACGTATCGGGATCAATCGTGAGAAACTCCAATTCCTTGAACTCAGTAATTACCAATTCTTTTTGTTTCTTCGCCTCGTATGCGGATGTGCATGCTTGTAATTTGCCCTTAAGTCCTCAGATATAGAATCTGATATAGACCCCGATGCACGCGATGCACTTCCCCCGCTGCTCCCCGTCGTTAGATTTAGTCTTTTTTGCGAGTCGAGTTTTGCCGGCGGGACGAGGTCTCACATCAGGCCCAAAAATTTCGGTGTGATCCTTTGTATCAAGGGGTTTCGGCGCTTCCCATTTTGAGCGACCTTTTAAAATGCGCCACGCGTGTTCTAGCATAAACTGTCTCTCCTTTGGCTATTGAGCTGCAAAATTAATCTTTGAATTCTCGATATGATCAGCCTCATTTTCTCCGCTTTTACGTTCAAGATGTTTGTAAATAGCATTAAACTTTTGGCAATCACCGTTTATCCTAGTCCATTTACACGTGAGCATATTTCTGGTACGAAAACCTTGAGTTGTACCATTGTTGAAATCTTGCATAATCTGTCCCCAAAACGAATCCTCGCTTCGGTCGGCTCTGATTTGGTCTTTCTTGGAGGTTTCGATCTAACACTGAGTTAGCAAAATTTCTTCTTCACGTGTCCAACGTGCACACTGACGAGTCTGCTCTTCCTCCTCCTCGTCCTCAGCCAAATCCACCGTGGCTCGTTTCGCCATTCGTTTGCCTCTACGGTTATCTTTGGCGGGTGGTTGTGGTTCTTTGAATCGTGCTTGAGGTTGTGATTGTTAAAAGGCTTCTAGTTTTTTTTGGAGATTTTGGAATGGCTCATTTTGTTGATGTTTGAGATTTTAGAATTGGTTGTTGAGTTGGTGGTTATGAAACGCTTGTTGTTGTTTTGTTCGGGTGACAGTTGAGTCATAGCATATTGCGTACCCAAAGAAGGATATTGTTAGTATGACGACGAAGAAATTGAGTTTTGTAACGCTGGTGTAGACGGATTTGAGGCATTTTCTTATTGGTATGCCAGGTTGGGATTGAGAAGATTAGTGAAATACCCTTGCTCGTTTGAATTTTGAGACATTTTCTTATTTGTGTTTTGAGAGAGTTATTATAAAGTTTGTATGATTTTGTGTTTTAAAAATGAAGTGAAAGTGATATATTTATAATTAAAGGAGTGGATAAAAAACAAAAACAAAATTACACTACCTTTTAAAAATTTAGCCTTTCATCAACGGTTGGATTCTTTTTTATGTCGTCTTCTCCGTTGGTTAACCAACGAAGTTTGTGGAAACTAGAAGGGGGAGTTGAATAGTTTACAGGTTAATTAGCGTTTTAAAATTTTACTTCTAAAATTTGTTAGATCCGAGTATATGTTCAACCAACCAACAATGTATGTATCTACTAGTTATAACTAAACAAACAATAAGTAAGAATCACAACAATTTAAAGAGATGAGGGAATGAACAATCAAACCAAGACACCAAGATTTATAATAGTTCGGCTACGAAGCTCCTCTTCGCCCTAATCCACTCCCCGAGTATCCTACTTAAGATTTTACTATGTCAACAAGCTCCCTTTAGACGGAGAAAACCGTTTACACGTCGTTTACGTTGTTTTCTGACACTAAGCTAAATGTCGAGTCCTAATCTTAGCTAGAACCAATCTACCACTTCACAAGTAATACACAATCACAAGATCTACACTATCGGATTTATACACTATCCGATTTACACAATCACACAAGATAATCAAGATAGAGATTTGGCTCTTAGAATAAAGAAGAAGAAATCACGAGGCTACAACAATTCGTTTCTTGGCGAATACAAATGTTCTTCTCTTGCACTTGATAGAGAGGAGAGATGAGAAAGAAGAGATTGGATCACCTGAAACAAGATCAAACAATGTTAGTGATCAAGAGATTTAGAGAGAGAAAGAAGATTTTTAGAGAGAGAAAGAAGACTGAAAAAATTCGTGCTAAGAGGTATGTTTTTCAGCTGGAAATAGTGCAGTATTTATAGGCAGGAAAATCCAACGGTAACTGTTGACGGTCCCGGCGGTCCCGGATATAGCCGGGGGCTGCCAGGCCTATCAGGGGGCCGCCGTAGACTGACGCTCCTTTTTTTGTCTTTTAGTGTGGAATATTTTATTTGGTATAGAAGGTTCCATTTTGAGGAAAAACCATATTTGAATTTTTATGTTTAAGTAAAACATTTCTTTTATATAAAAAGTATTTTGTATATATTTATTTTTGTAAAAATACTTTTATGAAAATGTGATAGTTAAGAAAAAAAATTATTTTGTTGATCACTAATTATGTTTAATGATTTGTTTATACATACCTTAAGTGATTTATATTTGAAATGAAATTTACGATTAATAACTTGTAAACGTTTATTTTATCGTAAACGTTTTTACATTTTGTTATCTTCAAAACATCGAGAGGTCGAAAAATATAAATAACGTTTTTAGACATTATTTGTATTAATAATCTCTCCCTTTTTTACGATGACAAAATATAAATTCATTTTATGTAAATATAAAGTTTTCAAGTTATTAATGAGTTTTGATCCATTTTTCCCCCTTTTTGTCGAAGTCAAAAAGGATGATCGTCGAATTGTAGAGAGAAAGAAATCAACGATTCCAAGACTCCCCCTTGATGTAAGCTCCCTCTCGTTTGGGGCATCAAGGGATCGATCTTATGAGATTATTACTACAAAACAAAGTGAGAAGTACAAGTGCAAGAATATATTCCCAACTAGCAGCAATATAGCAATTCATGCAAGTAAACCATAAAGTAGTTTCATTCATCACTTAAAAAACTCGTACAAGAGATATACTCTATGCAAGGAAAATAAAGCTAAGTCAAACCAAGGAACGTTAATGTATGAATTACACCAAAATCTAAACATACTACATAAGGTAGATAAAGTTAATACTACATAAATCCTAAATGGTCCTTGATTCATAGGAAATAACTTTGAGCAAAAGGTTAGGGCGACATATTGTGAGGTGACATGACCATTTTTTAAGGGTGAGTTGGAAAGAGTGAAGAGATAGCGGAAGTGAGAAGATACTCAATGTGAGCAAACATTAAGTTCATCTCATCCCTAAGAGAAAAGACAAGATTTCGATTGTGAATACAACAAAGACAAGTTGAGCCATAGTAGTCATGATAGTTGAAGTAAATAGGATGACCCATAAGAGGTGGTTGAGGTGGTGGTTGTGGTGAAGGTGGTGAAGGAGTATCAAGAATGTGATCAAGATGGGTGATTGGTGATAAGGAAAGAGTGATATTTAAGGAATGATGACTTTGGAGTGGAATTGGGTGTGAGGGTCTTGGAGGTGCATCTATGAGATTTTTAAGAAAAGGATTAGATGGTTGAAGAGATGGTGTGTCATTAGAAGTAGGAGGTGAGGGTTGAGGTTTTGATTCAAATAAGGAAGAAGTAGTGCCAATGGTAGATGATGTATATTTGGTTGATGGAGTTTTTGATGGTGCAATTGGTGGAGATAGAGAGGAGGATGTTGTTATGGGAGAGGTGTGGTAGTGACATCTTCATCACTAGAAATGTTGACAAAGAGTTGTCTAGGTGGGATGATGGTTAGTTTGATTTTCTTGGAAGGGTTAAAGGAGGAGGCTTGAGTGGAAGCCATAAAAGTAAGATATGAAGGAGATGAAGATGATAAGAAGAATAGTGAGGATGGGTATTTAATTTTGAAGGAGTGGGTTAAAGAGGTAAAGCATGAGGTTTATGAAGGGAGATTTTAAAAATGGTTTAGCAAAATGCAGGAAATATAGCTGGGTCTAGAAGAAAGGTTGGTCAACTGCACAGAAAATCAAGAGACATAGTAAAAATTCCGTGACTCCTGTTGGCGGTCCCAGTTATATTTGGGGGCCGCCCTATATTTATGGGGGCCGTTTTTTGGAGAAATAAAAAAATTCAGTTTGTCCTGACTTTTGTGAATCTTGTACAGAAAAAGTTTCCTATATTTTCTCTTTTGCAGTCAATCCTATTTCACCATGAATCATCTAATACTTCCTAATAATAAAATTCACAAGGCTAACTATCCTAAATTCTATTAGAGAAGCACATATAGGCATATTTACTAAGAAAATATCATGCATAATACCATAGAAATAACCAAAGTGTATCAAAGTGCATGCAAGCAAGGTTTAGGATGATAAAATGGAATGATCATCTGAGGCAAGTTATGATGCCCATACTATGTACTAACACACTACTAAATGGCATAAGTTCAAGTATCTAAGCATAGATAGTAATAGTAAGTACCAACAAGCATAATAAAATAGTAAATATAAGTATATTGTCTTATAGCAATTATCCAAATTGCTCACTTCTTCTTCATAATTCTCTACAAATTCTTGAAGCCCTTCCCGATTGACCTTAATCCACTATGATGCTCATCTCGCAACTGAACTTGACGGTTGATGATTTCGGTTTGGCTGGTGTAAAATGGTTCCATGTCAGGGTCAACATTTTGTGGGTTTTCAAAGACTCGAGGAACCTCATTTGTTAATGAATTAACAAAACGAGTGGGGGAATGAGTGCTTGCACGCGAGGTCCCTTCGTCATTTCCATCATCATCATCATCGTCGTTGAGATGAGAGGATGATAGTTGACCGAAGGCGGAAGAAGAGGAAGTAGAGTGACGACCTCTTTTCGTGCCATAATCCTTTCGAGTCTTTCGCTCTTGTTGAGCGGTAAGAGGATACATGACACGATCGTGCAAGTCATAATAATATTCTAACACCCCGTGACTAATGGTCATGACATGTTTAAACAAGCGAGTTAATAACATGTCGTATGACATGATTAACCGAGGTTGTTTAGTGACTAACTCCATACATTTTGTAATAAAATATGCAAGATTATATAGCTCGGACCTAGCGATACAACAGAGCATGTGACAAAGACACGCAGGGACATGATCCTGGTTACCCCCAAGACAAAAGACATTTTTCTAAATAATTTCAACCCAATATTTCATTACGGTGACAATTTCACGAGTTAAAATTTCATTTTCTTCGACAGTAATGACGTTTTTATGACGAATACAAGTGACCGGACCCTCCCCATCTTCTTGAACATAGTTTTTAATTTCATCGGGGCAAGGAGGATTGGTTTGATAAGGACCACTCGTAGGGACACTATACCGCAAGTCGTCAAGAGACCACTTGTCGGTAAACAAACATGCACCATTAGTGGGAATACTAAGAATTTGACCAAATTCTTCGAGAGTGAAGGAAAAGAATTGATTTTGAATGACAAACTCAATTAGCATTTGACCCTCTAAAGTATAGTTAACTCGGTATTGACTATAAAACTCGAGTATAAAACGTGGACATATTTGTTCACTAATTTTGAGAAGACAATCAAACCCAATATGACTAAATATGGACTCAACATAGACTAAATCGTCAAAGTCTTGAAAAACTACCTGACCCTCATGAATGCAACGACTTTCAAGATTCTTAAGCATCTCTTTTAAAGGTAAGGTGTATTCGTGTGATATTTTTGGAATGTAGATTTTTATGTTTTGGTGGTTGATGCGGTTGTCGTAAGAGACTTCTACAGGAAGTTTTACAACTCCCTAGGCAGAGTACCTAACCGTTGTAGTACTAGTATAGGCAAGACTCAGGTGTTGTTATCGTTTTTTAGGGTAATAGGTTGGGAATGCTTGATCACGGTTTAACAAAATTCTAAGGGTTGAGAGAATATTATTTTTGTGTTTTTATATTTTATAAGAAAGCAGTAAATCATATGTTGAGAGGTTTGGTTTGGTTTTAGCTATTAAACTAAATAATAATCTAAACTACTGGTGATAACAATATAATAAAAGATTATGTTCATTTAATCATGTATTACTCCCTATATTGCTTCTCCTAGTGTTGTTGCTTTGTCACACTTGTGATGATCTATGTAATTATTTCCTAAGTCATAACGAATTACCACGAACCGCCGTTTAAATTAATATTCTGTTGAGGCAAAAACACAAAGTCAGGTAGTATTAAGACTATTACCTCTGTTCCCGCCCATAAATATTAAATGCATGTGAAATATATTAAGAGTGGATCACCATATTAAAGGGCAAGGAAGTAGAGAACTGTATACCCGATGGTAACCTTACTACACAATTATGTTTTTCTAGACATATCAACAACGATACTAGACAAAAGCCCTCTGTTGTCTAAGACCTAACCATGCATATCATCACAAGGAAGCACACCACTAAGAATCACATCTAGTTTCATAACAATCATAATAAACACAAAAGAAGGTTTAGCCAAACATTTAAAGATAAAGCAAGAACGAATAAGAATCACACAACAAGACAATGAAAGATTTAAGATAGTCTTACTTATTAAAAACCATGATTGAAGGTAAGTAACAATAGGTTTGAGCCCTAAAAACGTCCCAACTAGCTCTAAATGAACTAGGTTTGTCCCTTTCTTTTACTCTAAAGTTACACACTTAAAACCCTAAAAATGGATTTGTATATATAGAAAAATCGTTGTGACGGCGTCGCGTTTTAATTATGGCGCCGTCGTGAAAGAGAATATTCTAGATCTTGGGCTGGGTCGTGCGAGCTGATGTTATCTAGAAAGGTTGTGACGCCGTCACGAAATGGGTTGTGACGGCGTCATGTAGAGTTGGTGACGCCGTCTCCAGCCGCTGTGAGCACAAATCTTCAAGAGTATTGTGTTGTACCTATTCTATGTCTGTTTATTCTCCCAAATGAGCCAAAGTCACGTGTATTCTTCCAAATGCCTTCCAAATGCAAATACCTGAAAAAGAACGTAGTACCTATTTGGTCATAAATGCACAATTTAGGAGGGTTAAAAACGACCCCGAAAAAGTGTATAAAATGACACCTCATCAAATACCCCTACACTTGGGATTTGCTTGTCCTCAAGCAAATGGGCTTTTCTACCTAGACAATAACAATACGAGGGTCATTTTACCTACTCTTTAAAAGTATTTTACAACACAACCTTCTAGACCTCGTAATTAAAAGCACGGAAAGCATACACTAGCACCTAACATAAGTGTTTGGGATTCTCTCTTTCTCTCGGGTGTATAATAAATTATAACATAAAGGAGAAAACTAAAAATCAACACTTATTACCTGTCATAGCATATAAATTACTATAGGCTTGGTAAAGGATCAAACCTCCACCGTTAGGCCCAAGTATTATTCATTACTATCTAAGAGGTCTTTTAAAGGGTTGTGGGGTGTAGGTGTAAGATAACATATAATGGAAACGAAAACGGATGGGATACATTTGGGTGGCTTTGGGTGAATTTGGAGTGGAATGGTTAGCTAATTATTTGCACGAATACACGCTGGTTTGGTTGCTAAGCCAAGACTCGTACGAAGATATACAAACTCTACACAACTCTACATCAATCTCTTTCTTTTTCTTTTCTATTTTTTTTAATAACATAATACATCATAACATGGGGTTTATAACACGTACCCCTACACTTGAGCTTTTACATACTCGATATTTACAATCTAACTAATGACCCTAGGGCTGTAAACAAACTGAACGTTTAATGAACATTTCATGAACTGTTCGGTAAAAAGTTTGTTTATGTTCGTTTATTTATTAAATGAGCGAACATGAACAACATTTTACGTTCACTTAGTTAAATGAACGAACATGAACAAAAGTCTTGTCCGTTTATTTATGTTCGTGAACGTCTGATTATTCGTTCGTTTATGATCATATATATGTTTATGTACGTCTATCGTATCTTTTTATTATATACTTTTGAAATTTCCTTACTTAAACAAAACAACACTAATAAAACACAATATTGTGTATATTTTTGTAAATTTTATGTTTATTTACGTTCGATAGTGTATGTTCGTTCGTTTAGTATCCTAATGAACGAACATTAACGAACACGAACAACCATATTTCTTAATAAACAAACATGAACAAGAATATTCGTCCGTTTAAGTGATCGTGTTCGTTTATTTGTGTAGCTAAAATTAAATAAACAAACATGAATAAGGCTTCGTTCGTGTTCGTCCGGTTTGTTTACAACCCTAAATGACCCGATTTGAGGTGGATCAAAATAACATGGAGATCATCTAACAAACATATGGGGGTATTGACTTAACTTTTCTTTCCCATTCTTTCGCGAAATAAATACTACCATGAATCCCAATCGTCCCAAAACTGTATTTACAATGATAAGGACTTAGCAACCGTGTACTTAATAATTAACTTGGGTTAAACATAATAATGTACTAAAAGTGAGTACATGCAAGGTAGGCTAAGGCGATTTGGGTGTAACGATTGGTTTAAGGGTGACAATGCTCTTCATTAATAGTCCGGCTTAACCAGAAAATTACGAGAACCGTGAAAAATGATAGGCTCGGAGGGTTGTACTAGGGTATCCTGCACTAAAAATGAGTGCATGGCAAGGGTGTGGGATAATTATATGATCAGTGTGACCATAATAACAATTACAGGTTTAAAACATGGGTTAATCCTAATGCCTCTTATCAAGCAAATCCTAATACTTATTATGCGGTCTCGGGATGCATCAATAAAACAAGTTCTAGAATTTAATATACTACCGGTACACTCATATAATTTAATACCAAGGTTATAAATAGCGTGAAGCGTGGCGTGGCGATATAGCCAAGCCTCAATCTTTAGCGTGAGGCGTTGCGTTATAGCGTTTTTAAGGCGTGACTTAATGCGGCAAACAATATTTATAGAGTGATCAATATTAGTTAGCTACTAGGCTTAAAATTGAGTTATGGAGTTATTAAGCCCGAATCTCATACAACCCAAATCATAAATACTTGTAAATAAGCTCAAATCCATGAAAACTTTTAAAAGCTTCAAAAAAAGCGCGCTATAGTGCGCTTTATCACGCTTTATCGCGCTTTATTGCACGTTACGCCTAGAGATGACGCCTTGGCCTATTTCGTAACGTGGAGGCCACGCCTCGCGCTATGGCGCCGCTATAGCGCGCTATTTAGAACCCTGTTTAATACCGATCTCGATGCTCCAGAAAAGGCGACAAAGACCACACGTACACATCTGTAACGACGGAATAGATACATATGATTGCTCACTCCTTAACTCGAGAAAGCTAAATGTATAAACTATCTTGGGTATCAATAATAGATACCCGAATTCCTAGAGATCTAAAGGCGAACCTCACATTTTTTGGGTGGAATTCTGAGGGTTTTTGTGCTAATCATACACATTCCTATCCATGAGACGCTATTAATACTCGATTTTTGTCGGTATGTGTCATAAAAAAAATTGGGTCAAAATTACCTTTTTATGCTATGTTTCGATATATTACCCATTATTTTAAGGACAAAGCAAATGGCAATTGAAGGAATAGTTTCTAAGGCTTATTTTTCCCCTACACTTAAGTTGAACCTTGTCCCCAATGTTCTATAGAAGTACCCGTAAAAATGAATAAAGGGATAAAAAACAAGGAAAAGAAACTAGTACTCCTCTGGTTTGCTTAATAATGGAGAAGAAACATGCGATAACTAGTTAAATCGTCCTCCAAGAATCATCCAATGAAACTTCCTAAAAACTTCTAAGCTTCTTCTCATCAAATATAACCTGTAATCAAAGAAAAAGACACTATACCAAGCATAAAATCAGCGATATAATAATATACAGTGTGAAATTAGGGTTGACTCTATAAAGCAGTAAAGATAGGATGAGAGAATTGTTAAACTCATGGTTTTGTAGGTTTATAAAAGAATTACAACTTTCTTAAGTGTTGTACAAGTTATATTTTCAAAAATACTTAAAATTTTGAGTTTTCTTGTAACCGGGCGATTGACGTCGTCAGGAATATCCTGACCCCGTCACAAGTGTCACGGTGACGGCGTCGCGTGTAAATCGTGACGCCGTATCCACACTATGTGAAAACTTATTTTTCGTTTTTGATGAAAAATTTCCTACACTCATTCTTATAGGTTATTTTCCTGTAAAAAATGCTGCATAACAACCTGAGATTTAACAATTCAATCATACCACTCGAAACTGACGCAGATTAATCTAAATAATTTATTTTAAATGTTTGAATTTGGTTCTAAAAACCAGATATTTCCCATACACTTATTATGTTGCAAAATACCTTTGATTGCAAATAGGACGAAGTTACAAACAAAACAAAGCATAATTACAAAGTGATTCAAACATAAAAAAATAAATGAAAAGAATTAAAACACACGACACTCCTAATATGCAAGAAAAATAAACATTAGGTTGCCTCCTAAGAATCGCTTGTTTTTGTTCGAGTCACGAGCCTGACTCTACCCTTATTTAACAGATAAAGGAAAGGGTTCCCATACATTTGAGTTCAAGTGTGGGTGATAGTAATGGTGCATACCATCATGATGAGAAGGAGCCATACGTTAAGAAATTTATTATTGAAGAATAGACTCTAAACGACGTGCTTCTAGAATTCTACCTCTCTCTACTTTATTTGGACTATCAAATAAACTAAGTTCTTTTCCTAAAGGAGAAATTTCCTTAGATTCTAATCCCCAATCATCATCAAACATCTCCCAATTTGAAATATCAACACCTAGGGATACATTTTTCCTAATAAACCCGGTTTAAATTCATAATGTCTCTTAGGGTCATCTATACCTGGGTTATAATAACTATGCACACTCTTAGGATGGGAATTTGCCACGTAAGGTGAAGGCGGTGTTTGAGTTGTTAAATAATATACTACCTTCATCCTAGAATTATCCGGACTATGTGGTTTAATGGGTGGTTTGGGGCCTATTACTTCTCCTAGACTTACATCGAAGGATGGACTATTGAGTAAAGGTTGAGGCTTCGGTCCATCAAAACTAGGAACTTCCCTAGAACTAATAGGAGTGTTGTGATTACAATTCAAGCCTACTTCCTCTAGTTTTGTTTCGTTCAAAGGTTCTACCTCTATCGGGGTTCATAAAGTCTTTTCTACTTCTCCGGTAAGTTCACTGGCGTGTGTATTCCTCAAATGACGGTAGGGTTTGTGTGATACTCTCAGGGCTTGTAACTCCTATCTCATTATCAATCGTACTTAGACTATCTACATGCTCATTATAATCTAACCATTCCATGCACCTAGGTACATGTAACCTAACCAAATCATCCCCAACTATTTGAGCATTTGGATTTGCTATTATTTCATCAGAAATAGCGCTTGTTGGGTTGCTACATTTTTTTATCATATTGGGCACAATCTTCTATGCCATACCATGCTCCTATATCACTAAACTTCCTAAGATCCCCTTCTGCCTTCAAATTAATGAATGGCGGGATAACGAGTCAAGATGTTTAAGAAATATTTCAATTAGGGTCCATATACTAAGGCCATGATTCGGGACTTTTCGGATTACATATTTAAAACGAGTCCACGAATCGTAGAGAGATTCATCTTGATGTTGTTGGAACACCAAGATTTGATCACGGAAGAATACATCAAACCTACCTACGCTAGAATACCTATTCATTATAATTTACAAATTTACAAATGTTACGAATAAAGGGCACAAAGAAAAAGATAGACTACAAAAAGCAATATAACAAAATAAAATAACAACTTAAAAGGATTCAAGCGGTAAGAACATAAGCTAAACCATGAACAAAACCTAACTATTCCCCACGCAGCGTCGCCAAAAAAACCTGATGCCGAAGTCGTAATGGACTTCTCCAAAAGTATTTACAACTCCCTAGGTAAGATTACCTAACCATTATAGTAGTAGTATATGGCAAGACTCGGGGATGATAAACAGTTCTCTAGGAGAATAGGTTAGGAAGGCTTGATCACGGTATAATAGAATTCTAAGGGTTGAGAGAAGATTATTTTTGTGTTTTTATATTTTATAAGAAAGTAGTAAATCATATGTTGAGAGGTTTGATTTGGTTTTAGCTATTAAACTAAATAATACTCTAAACTACTTGTGATAACAATATAATAAAAGATTATGTTCATTTAATCATGTATTACTCTTTAGATTGCTTCGCCTAGTGTTGTTGCTTTGTTACACTTGTGATGATCTATGTAACTATTTCCTAAGTCATGAACGAATTACACGAACCCGTCGTTTATTTAATATTCCGTTGAGGTAAAACACAAAGTAAGGTAGTATAAAGACTATTACATGCCCCCTAAGAGTATATTAAATGCATGTGAAATATATTAAGAGTTGATAAACCATATTAAGGGGCAAGGTAGTATGAAGACTGTTACCCGGTGGTATCCTTTCTACACAATCATGTTTTCCTAGACATATCAACAGCGATACAGACAAAAGCTGGTTTTTTAAGACCTAACATGCATATTCATCACAAGAAGCAACACCACTAAGATCTACATTCTAGGTTACATACAATCATAAATAAACACAATAGAAGGTTTAGCCAAGCATGTTAAAGATCAAACAAGAACATATAAGAATCACACAACAAGACATATTGAATGATTAAGATAGTCTTACTTGATTAAAACATGAATTAAAGGAAGTACAACAGGGTTTTGAGGCCCTAAAATTATCCCTAACCGCTGCTAAACGAACTAGGGTTTGTCCTTTTCTTTTACTCTAAAGTTACACACTTAAAACCCTAAAAACATATTTAATCGTGACGCCGTCGTGAAAGAGAATATTCTAGATCTTGGGTTGGGTCGTGCGAGCTGACGCCGTCATGAAAGGTTGTGACGTCATCACAAAATAGGTTGTGACGGCGTCGTGTAGAGTTGGTGACGCCGTCTCTAGTCGCTGTGAGCACAAATCTTCAAGAGTCATGGTGTTGGTCTGCAGTCTTGTCCATTTCTTCTCCAAATGAGACCAAGTCACGTGTATTTCCTCCAAATGCCTTCCAAATGCTAAATACCTAAAAAGGAACGATTAAGTACCTATTTTGGGCATAAATGCACGATTTATGGGGTTAAACGACCCCGAAAAAGTGTATAAAATGACACCTCATCAGTGGTCTTCAGCAGTTTTACGCGACATTGTTACCTAGATAGAAAAGTGATGAGGTGTCATTTTATACACTTTTTTGGGGTCATTTATGCCCAAAATAGGTACTTACTCTTTCTTTTTCAGGTATTTAGCATTTGGAAGGCATTTTGAGGAAATACACGTGACTTGGGCTCATTTGGAGAAGAAACAGACAAGATTACGAACCAACACCAAGACTCTTCAAGATTTAAAGTCTCAGCGCCTAGAGACGGCGTCACCATTCATACACGACGCCGTCACACTTCATCTAGTGACGGCGTCACAACATTTCTTGACGGTGTCAGCCCGCACCGACTCAACTCGGATCTAGAAGATTCTACTTTATGATGGCATCATGATTAAAATGCGACGCCGTCACAACGATATTCTTATAAATATAGACCCGAAATTAGGGTTTTATGTGTGTAACTTTAGAGTAAAAAAGGGGAACGAACCATAGTTCTTTGGCAGCTTATTAGGACGATTTTAGGGCCTTAAAACCCTATTGTACCTCCTTTAATTCATGTTTTAATCAAGTAAGAATATCTTAATCATTCAATATGTCTTGTTGTGTGATTCTTATATGTTCTTGCTTTATCTTTAACATGATTGGCTAAACCCTTTATTGTATTCATTTATGATTGTATGAAACCTAGAATGTAGATCTTAGTGGTGTTGCTTCTTGTGATGAATATGCATGTTAGGCTTTAGAAAACCATCTTTGTCGATCCGTTGTTGAAATGGGGGTAGAGGGGGGTGGGGGATCAACAAACATGATTGGTAGAAAGGATTAAATCGGGTAACAGTCTTCAAAATACTAGCCGCCTTTTATGTTTAATCCACATTGATATATTTCAAATGCATTTAATATACTCTTGGGGGCCGGGTAATAGTCTTCATACTACCTTACTTTATGCTTTGCCTCAATGGAATATTAAATAGACGGCGGGTTCGTGTAATCTGTTCATGACTTAGGAAATAATTACATAGATCATCACAAGTGTGACAAAGCAACAACACTAGGATAAGCAATCTAGGGAGTAATACATGATTAAATGAATACAATCTTTTTATTATATTGTTATCACCATTAGCGTAGTTTATTATAGCTAAAACCAACCAAACCTTTTAAATATATGATTTACCTGCTTTCCATAAAATATAAAAAAATACAAAAATAATCTTCTCTCAAGCCTTAGAATTCTGTTAGATCGTGATCAAGCCTTCCCAACCTATTCCTCTAAAGAATGATAACAACCCCCGAGTCTTTCCTATACTATTATTACAACGGTTAGGTACTCTGCCTAGGGAGTTGTAAAACTTCTTGTAGAAGTCTCTTACGACAACCACATCAAAAAGTAATAACACGTTTTATCATTGTGAACTTGTAATGTTAACAAGGATTTGTGCCTAGTGTGTGCTTATATGTAACACATGTGGAGTAATGGTTAACTCGACCTAGAAATAAAAACCTAAGAGTTAACCCAAACGCTCCTTAATTTAATTTTGCTCACCCAAACATGTCGAAAAATACATATAAAGTATGTATCTCGAGTTTTGTTTATGAGATCATTATGCATGTAAGCAAAAACATTTTTAGAGTGTATTAACAATGCATGACAACAATTTTATTCTGATCCTAACGTGAGTGATTTTGAAATAAAATTGGGGATTTGTGCAAAAAATTATTTTTGACAAACACACTTTAATCTTGCAAATCCTATGTTTACGGGAAGCATATTAGTTATACATTGTGTTATTATAGTCCTAATTGCACATAAGCACAAGAAAAATGAAAATCCTTAATTTTGAATTTTTGTTCAACATGAACCCTAGACACAAATTAGAATGAAAATAGGTGAATTAACTTACAATTAATGATGTTAATGATGTTAGGGATGATTGTAGGTGTTGATTTTATCTTCAATCTGAGTTTTAATGGTAGATTTTAAGGTTTTGGTGTGTTTTGGTTGCGTTCGTCGCTGCAGTAAAAGGGAAGGGGGTGTTTGGTTTTGTATTTTCAAAAATAAGAATGACAGACATAATGTCCCACTGGTGGTGGTCCCATATCGATATGGGGGTCGCCCGATTTAATCCGGGGGCCTCCGGAGATATGGGGGCCGCCCTCAGTAGAGGGATTTTGGACTGAAATTTAACTAAATTTTTACAAAGACGAGTGACATTTTAATTTGCATTTCGCGAATTAAAAATGCTCAAAGTACTTCGGATGAAGTGTTCAAGTTGTCACGAGATGGAGTGAAACACTGACTAGAATCGAGATAGAAGAAAGAGAAGACGATTTATGGAATGTGTTCCATCATTCCTAAGCCAAGACGTAGATAGTTAAACGATTCACGTTTAAGGGGTTTAGTAAGAATGTCGGCGATGTTGTCGACGGACGACACTTTTTCAATAGAGATACGTCCTTTCTGGACATTATCACAAAGAAAATATTGACGAATTTCAATGTGTTTGGTTCAAGAATGTTGCACCGGGTTTTTGCTAAGGTTAATCGCGCCTCTATTATCGTACATGATCGGGACGTCGTCGAGCCGAACGTCGTAGTCGATAAGAGCTTGTTTCATCCATGGTGCTTGTTGACATGCCTTTTCGGCGCTTATGTATTCGGCTTCGGTAGTAGATATATCAAGAGCGAGTTGTTTCTTCGAGAACCAAGATGTCAAGCAACATCCCACGAACGTACAAATACCGCTAGTGCTCTTTCGGTCCACATAATCTCCCGCATGATCAGAGTCGGCATATACTACGGTTTCTATGTCGGTCCCCTTAGGATACCATAATCCTAAGTGCGTAGTGCCTTTAATGTATCGAAAGATACACTTAATCGCTTCAAGGTGAGAGGTTTTGGGAGCCTTTTGGAAGCGGGCACAAAGGCAGGCACTAAACATGATATCGGGCCTACTTGCCGTTAGTTATAATAAACTACCTATCATGCCTCAATTCTTGGTACTATCCACCGACTCACACTCTTCGTCTTTCGTGAGTTTAGTATCGAAGGACATGGGGGTTTTCATTGATTTAGAATCTTCTAAGCCAAATTTCTTAAGCATTTCTTTAATATATTTCGATTGATTAAAGAAGATACAATCTTTCATTTGTTTTATTTGTAATCCAAGGAAGAAGTTGATTTCACCCCTCATGCTCATCTCGAACTCCTCATGCATGATTTTGGAAAATTCATCATACATGTCTTGACAAGTCGAGTCGAATATAATGTCGTCGACATATATTTAAACGATGATGAGGTTTGAACTTTTCTTCTTGGTAAAAAGTGCGTTATCTACCATTCCCATTTTGTACACATGTTTAATAAGAAAAGCTTTTAATCTATCATATCATGCTTTAGGTGCTTGTTTAAGACCATATAAAGCTTTCTTAAGTTTATAAACATGATCCGGTCTTTCGAAGTTAATGAATCCTGGAGGTTGTGCCACGTATACCTCCTCATTGATAAAACCGTTCAGGAATGCACTTTTTATATCCATTTAGAATATCTTAAAATCTAACGCACAAGCATAAGCTAATAGTATTCTAATAGAATCAAGTCTAGCAACTAGGGAATAAGTTTCATCATAATCGATGCCCTCTTGTTGATTATAGCCTTGAGCAACTAACCTAGCCTTATTTCGAGAAACAATACCATTCTCGTCTAACTTATTCCTAAACACCCACTTAGTTCCTATTATTTTCATATTCCTAGGTTGTGGAACTAACTCCCAAACATCGTTAGCAATGAATTGATTTAATTCTTCTTTCATAGCGATTATCCAACTTTTATCCGTTAAGGCTTCATTCACATTCTTAGGTTATATAGTTGATATAAAACAAAAGAAGTTACTTTTGTTTTGGGCTTGTGACCTAAGAGTTCTTTGGTTAAGGTTTCCTATGACATTTTCTAATGGATGGTTCCTAGATTCCTTAATATTGACTATTTCGTCAATCTCTAAAGTTTCATCCTCAATGTCATTTTCTAAGATTTTCTTTTTGGTAACCTTAATTGCTTCTTCTTCATCTAAGTCATCATCCACTAAGGGTGATGTCTTAGAGGGTGGAGGAGTTTCATCGAATGTCACGTTGAGTGATTCTTCGATTTTCCTAGTGTGTTTATTAAGGATGATGTAAGCTTTACTATTTTGGAAGTAACCTAATAATGATATCCTTCGTATGACTTTGGTCAAAACTTTCGGAAGGATAGTTCTTAGTGTTTTAAAATGAAAAACTTACTTCTAAAACACTCTAAAGTAAATCTTTGAGTAGGTTTCCTACCTCTTAAGAGTTTGTAAGGTGTCTTTTCTAAAATAGCTCTAATTAGGATTCGTTTAGAATGTTATGTAAAGTGTTATTGCTGTTACACCAAAACTTATGTAGGTAAGATTGCTCATTCAACATAGTCCTACTCATTTCTTAAAGAAGTCCTATTTTTTCTTCAACCTGCCATTTTGATTGAGGAGTGCGTAGAGCTAAAAAAGTTATGTGTAATACATTGGCATTACAAACTCTCAAATTGCCCTCATTGTCAAAAATTCCCTACATTGGTCAATTCTATATTGACACTATTGTACATCCTAATTTGTTTTGAAATTTTCTTTCTAAATATTTCAAATTGATCGAAAGCTTCGGTTTTATCCTTAAGAAATCTAGTCCAGTAATACCTAGAGTAGTCATCTACTATGACTAAAGTGTAGCGGTTTCCTCCGTAACTCCATACGGCGGATGAACAGAAAAGATCCATATGAAGGAGTTCTAAGCATCTAGTCATTGAGACTATATTCTTAGCCTTTATGTACTAGCAGTGGCTTGCTTTCTAATTTTGCAAGCATCACAGAAGTGTTGATCAAACTTAAGCTTAGGTAGTTTTATAACTAGTTCCTTAGATGCTAACGATTGAATGAGCATATTTGCGTGACCTAATCTCCTATGCCATAATGTGGAGTTTTCATCAATCATTGCTAGACAAATTTTGTCTTTAGGCTTATTTCCTAATTTCATCACATATAAGCCTTTCTTCCTAATACTTACCTTGACCTACCAATCCTTAGTAATTTCCAATAATCATGTTCATAGAAGTTACTTCTACATTTATTATCACATATTTGTCCTATACTTAACAAGTTAAATCTTAAGTTATCTACATGCTCTACATTATCTATTTTGAGAGAGTCATTCAAAATCATACCTTTGCTAATGATGTTACCGCGAAGGTTACTATGAAAAATAACATAACCTCCATTGTATTCCTTGTAGCTTGAGAAGAGCTTTTGGTTACCCGTCATGTGTTTAGAGCATCCGCTATCCTTTATCCACTCATCGGGTTCCAAGTCGACTCCAAGGCATATCTATTTATATAAGGCAACATCTCAAACATGTGGTCCTCAATATCTCATGGGTCTAAAGTTGTTAGTGCTAAACATCCCTTGTATTTGATGCAATTGGTTGGGATGTGGAAATGAAAGACACATTTCCCATGGCATGTAACTTTGACGTGGGAAGTTGTTCCAAGTTACAGGAAAACCACGAGGTTGATTTTGTCGACCAATGTTTCTTTTTGGTTGCGGTGTCTTAGGATGATAATAATTATTTATGACTCTTCTAGGTGGTGGAGTTTTTTATCTAAAATTTGGTTTTGAAAATCCAACTCTGGGTTTTGATAATGGCTTATAGAATTGCTTAACTTCATTATCACTAGCAAAGGGAACTCTTACATTGTTTACTATTGTGTGTTTTGGTCTAGGACCCAAAATAGATTTTTAAAAAGACACATCTTTTCTCAGATTGAGGTGACCAACTGGTGTCGGTTGTTTGTGCTCTATTACACATTACCTTTTCTACAAAACGGGACTTAAATGACTAAAAACGTACCAAAAATACATCGTATTTGTATGTTTTGCATTTGTATTGTGCTAGGAATCGGATCTCTCATTCTAGAAAAGGACAATAAAGAATAGCAAACGGACAAAAAACCAAGCAGGTGATGGAAAAGACAAAGTCAATTACAAGGGCCCAATGATCAGTCAAAGTCCAAAATGACAAAAAACAAAGCCAAAAACGACAAAATCAAGCACGGAATGGAAACGACAAAGTCAAATCGAAGCCAAAGTCAGTCAAATTCAGAAAGTCAACCCCGACAAAGTCAAAATTCAACCAAGTGAAGAAAATACAACTTGAGGGACTAAAATTGCCAAACCTCAAGTTGTATTACAAGAATAAAAAGCAAGGGCTGAAACTGGAAATTGTGTGAAGTATAACTTGAGGGGCTAAAGCTGCCAACTTATCCAAAGCCATTTTTTCCCGCCCAACTAAACTCAAGAACCACTCACGGGTTCCCTTCACCTTCTTTTACCCTGCAAACCATTCAACACCATGGATAAAACATTTCCCCCTCCTCCACTATCTCCCCCCAGCTTTATAATTGCCATGTTGCCAATCCCTCACCATTTCCAAGTAATTTCGATGGCTTAGATGACTCAAAAGAAGCACAAAAGAAATTGAAGGCTGAGATTTGTTTTAGAATCACCTCACACAACAAGCACACTTGGGTTTTTGTCTCTACAAAGAAACACAGAAGAAAGAAGAAAAGAAAGACCAAGAAACCAAGACCTTAATTCGTTTTAGTATAAATAGGGCCATTGTAACCCAAGAAACGAGTCGTCGAAGTGGTCGTAGTTGAGTAGTTTTTTTTAATCTAGTTCTTAGTTAAATTTCAGCTTATTTTTATGCAATTTTATTTTTCCAAGTCTTGTAACTTTAATTTTCGTCTTAATGCAAATTTGGAGTTTTTAAGTCAATTCTTGAATCTTTGTATTTCCCTTGTTAAAAGCTTTACTTAATATGTTTTAAGTCTTATAAAATCATATAAGTCATTTGTCTTAACTCAAATACTAAGAAATTAAGTAAAGTCACAGAAAATTCCACACTCAAATATACCACAGCTTATGGATGATAAGCCAGTTCTGGATGGGCTTATGGACACTACTAGCTTGTTTTACACAAGCTAGAGCTTGTAGATTCTTTGTTTAACCCTGTTTTGAGCAAGGGTGTTGTAAGTCTCTCTTTTTCTTATTTTTCTTATTTACTGTAGAACTGCTTATAGTGCTTATTTGTTACCTATATTTGCTTATTTATGCTTTATCATGATGTTTAGTGCTTATCTTGCTTAGTTGTTAGTTTAAAAATAGTTTGTGTCACTTTCTTAGTTAGTACTGGTAGTATGTTTAGTTAATACTGTTAGATTGATTTAGCTTATTTAAGTGCTTATTCTTGATTGAAGTCTGCTTATAAGTGTCTTATTTTGTTATTTGATAATCTGTTTTTAACAATTTAGGACCAAATCAGCTTAAAATAAAAAGAAAAATGATTTTTAAAAACTTTAAGGGGTGTTTGGAACAAGCAGTACTAACCCATAGTTAGTACTGCTAGTTCTCTTTTGGGATTTTAAAGCTAGCAGTACTAACTCAAAGCTAGCAGTACTAACTCTAAGTTAGTACTGGTAGTACTGTTGGTTCATTATTGCTTATTAGCTTATTATTTCTGCTTATTTAAGATTTCCTTAGCTTTTTAGAGTAGATTAAGCCCATTTTCGTTTACTGTCTTTAGTAGAGCTTATTTAAGCTTATTCGCCTTTTCAAAGCAATTTTAATAGTTTATCAGTTTGTAGCTTTTTAGCTTATTTGCCATTTTAGTTTATTCCAGTTGCTTATTCTTATGCCTGAGTGCTTATTAGGGATAGTTAAATATCTGTTTTGGCCTATTTGCTTATTTCTTGCTTCATTATGTTTTGTTAAAGCTAGCAGTACTAACTCAAAGCTAGCAGTACTAACTCCAAGTTAGTACTGGTAGTTAAAACTGTTAGTACTGCCGAATTTCTCCTGCTTAACTTAGTTTAATTGCTTGTTGAATTTGCTTATTTAGAGTTAGTCTAGCTTATTTGGTTTGTCTTAAGCTTATTTGAGCTTATTTGTGTCTTAGTATAAAAGTTTTTAGTGTTTTTACCATTCCTAGCCTTTATGCATGCTCTAGCTTATTTTCCTTGCTTATCTTTTCGTGCATTTGCTTATTAGGTTTAGTGCCCAATCATATCCTTGTCATATTCAAACATCGATTATCAATTCGTCATTCGATTTTCCATTCAAGCCTCGTTGGGACATAACGACCCGGAAACACTCTATACTACTTCCGGTTTCATTGATTTTGTGGATTTTGATCCTTGTTATATATTTATATTTATTTATATATAAAAAGGAGTAAGAATACGCGAGTCAATTTTTGGCGCCGCTGCCGGGGAGGCTGAAAACGATTATCGTTACGTTTGACAATTTGTGTTTGAATCTGTGAATATTTTCTTCTATAAAAATATAAAAAGTACAAAAATATTTTTCATTTTCTTTTATTAGTATAATTATCATATAAAAAAAACAAAAATATAAAAACATTGTCTTAAAAAAGAAATAAAATTCACAAGTTGGTAAAAATACCAAAATATAATATTCTCAATTGAGGTATTATCATAATAACTTCCGGTGAACTTGTTGGTTCCCAAATCGAACAAAAGATTTAAAAACTTGCCATTTGTGTCTCTTACGACGTACGGCTCACCTTGAAAAGTTAAACAAACTAAAAAGTGGGTATAAGGAGGGTTGTTCCGAGGAACTACGACCCAAAAGGAGAAATAAGCTTCGCGCTATTCCTACTCCTCCGCTCACCTGTGCGTTTATCTTTTTGAGAGCTACCGTGAAGTAAGTAGATTATTTGGTTTAAGTTGTCTTATCTCATTGTCCGTTAAAATCAATTGTGAATAAATCTTTGAAAAAAAAACCAAAAAAAAATAAAATTAGTGTAAATTTTCTTTTTGAATTTCTATTTTGTGCATGCGCACTCGTTCTCAAGCCCGTAGACGTCGACAACCACAAACTAATCTTGAGAAACCTGATAATCCTCCTATAGTTACGATGGCTGATAATCGAACTATGGCGCAATTGCTCGAAGCACCCACCGAGGGTTACGAGGATTGCGATAGTTATTCCGGAAATCACCGCGAATAACTTTGAGATCAAGCATGGTCTTCTGAATCTTGTCCAAAACAAGCAATCTTGTCCAAGACCCTCGATCGATTGAAACATGGGATGATCTTGTTTCGAAATTCATTAACAAATTCTTCCCTCCCTCTAAAACAACAAATCTCAGAAATGAAATCACGAGATTCTTATGTTTTCCATTTTCCATCGAGGAGCAGCCGGATTTTTGGCTTGAAAAGGCCCCTCAAATTGATTTTACTGGCGATGTCGTGTTTCAAAATCATTAACAAATTCTTCCCTCCCTCTAAAACAACAAATCTTCGAAATGAAATCACAAGATTTCAACAAAAATTTGATGAAACGTTTTACGAGGCATGGGACCGATTTCAATGATCTTCTTAGGGGCATGCCGCATCATGGTTTTCAGGATTGCATCAACCGTACATTCTATAATTCCCTAAATTCGAATGATCAAGATTCATTGAACTCCGCTGCGGGTGGTAACTTTCTGGATAAAATGCCTCGAGAATGCCTAAAAATCATCGAGAGCAAGTCCAAAGTTCGTCAATCACGAAGCAAGGCCATTGTTTCCAAAGTGAGTACGAGCTCTTCTACCCCAGCAGTTTCATCCGATGTTGCTGAGCTGAAAGATATGGTTAGAGCATTGATTCTCGATAAGAAAAACCACAAACTCAGCTCTACTCCTGTAAAAAGCAGTCGAGCAAAGTTGTGTAACTTGCGGGGGTTGGTCATTCTTACCAAATTGTCCAGCCACCGATGGCAACATCTATCGTGACAATATCCAAGAATACGTGTCACAAGCCGCCGCAGTCAACTACAGCCAGTTACCGACCTCAGATGGTCGCTAACCAAATTCGACCTCCCGGTTTTCCTCCTATGCAAAACCATCAAAACAACCAAAATCGGGGGATCAATTTCAACCAAAATCGGGGTAATAATTTCAATCAAGGACAAGTTTACCAACCCCAGATTAATCAACCCCCGACTTTTCAAGCTCCAGCTTATAAGTATCTTATTTTGTTATTGGATAATCTATTTTTAATCAGTATGAAAAGAAAAATGACTTTTGAAAACTTTAAGAGGTTTTTAGAACTAGCGGTACTAACTTTTAAAGCTAGCGATACTAACTCCAGGTTAGTACCGGTAGTTCACCAATTTTTGATCTCACTTTTAGGATAGTTAGATTAGGTTTTAGGTTATGATTTTTTGAGCATAAGCTCATTGAAGAGTGAACTAAATCTGTTTGAGGTTTGTTTAAAGTTTTGAGCTTATTTCAATAGCTTATTTTAGGTCTAAAAGTGCTTATTTTCATTAAAATCCAAAAAATAGTAGTGTAGTCATTAACGGGGTACCAAAGACGTCCAACCCCATAGTCCAGATTGATGGAACCAGTGTCATGCTTAAACAAAAATGAGTTTAAACCATAAGAAGTTAAAAAATGAAATTTTGTGGTTATTGCGGTGGGGGTTTTAGAAGTTTACCATCCTAGGGTTAACAAGAAAAAAATCCGCGAAAAGTAACTACCTTTTAGCTTTAAAATTCCTGGAAATTTTTTCGGAATCTCCTCTTCGAGCTGATGCTTCGCGGATGCTCTCTCCTGCACAAAGCCTAATTGCTCCAATGTTTCAAGAAAGCCTTTTGAATCAACAAAGACAAGATCTTAGATATTTAACCAAACAACCGGTTTAATGAAAAATTTGCCTCGGCATTCATCTAAAGACATTTTTCCTGTAAAATTAGGAGACCCAGGTAGATTTCTGATACCGTGTGATTTTCCAGAGTTGGATGAATGCTTAGCCCCTGGCCGATCTCGGTGCAAGCATCAATCTAATGCCACTCTCAGTTTTTGAAAAGCTTAATCTCCAAGGACTGACCAAAACTAAGATGATACTCGAGTTGGCCGACCGATCGACTTCCACTCCCACCGGCATAGCCGAAAATGTTTTCGTGAAGGTTGGAACCTTCTACTTTCCTGCCGATTTTGTGGTAGTTGACTATGATGCCGACCCTAGAGTCCCGTTGATTTTAGGAAGACCATTTTTAAGAACGGCAAGCAGCCGTTGATTGATGGTACATCGTGATGAGATGACCTTAAGACATGATAACCAATCCGTGACTTTCAAAGTAGGTGATACGAAAAATTTCTCCTACAATGCCATGGAATCAGTTAACAAGATCAATCTTATTGATATAGCATGTGAGGAATATTCTCAAGAGTTCTTAGGTTTCTCGGAAGTATTAGCAAATGGAAATTCCATTCCATACTTGGAACCAATTGTTGATACAACTTCTCCCACCCTCACTCCATTCGAGGGTAGTGATTTCATTCTTGAAGAAATCGAGGCTGGTTCTTATTTCATATTCCGCTGTGCTTAATCAATCAATGTTATTCATACCCTAGTTGAGTCCAGATCTTGGATTCTACAACATGCTTTAAAATGTCAATATAAAGTTGGTGAATTCACAGGTTTAGTAAATGTATAAAGTAGGACCACAAGATTTCCAAAGTAAGACATGTAACACATACAATATCTTAAAAGTAATTACGAGTGCACTAAGCTCATGACACCGAAGCTCGACATATATGTATGCAATTTAATGCACTAAATGTGCCCATGTAGATGTTCAACCCGCAACATCCAAATGTGCCCAAAGTTGTAAAACAATGTAATTGTATAAAAGCGGGGCTATGAACTCACCGTAAGTGAATGATTGATTATCTAAATCAAGTAAGTGAATCGCCTCGGCAATTTGAATGCAACCTAATTAATTATAGGCCGTATGAGTATAATGTATTTCATATAATTAAAACATCACATGTCGTATAGTTACACCACCACCTAATAGTTTTTATTAATTCTTTAAAAGTTTAAATTAATTATTAACCCGTGCTTCGTTAAATTAAAGTATATATACTTGTACTCGTAAAGAAAATATTATTTTTATTTACTAACGCATCATTTGTAAAAATGTATGATTTAATAATGATATGTCATTATTAATTTAATTGTTTTATAAAAGATTGTATAAAAATAAAAGTAATGCGCGCGAGTTTTAAAACTTCATATCTTTATCGTTTCGACTCCGTTTCATACGTTTCTTATGTCCATGTCTTCGTATTAAAATAATTTATCAAAACATCATGTTTATAAAGTTTAAACCTCTGATGAACAGTAACTTTTACTGTTCATTACAGTTTATAAAAACTATTTTTATAGAATTAATTATACGTAGTTTGTTTAAATCATAACTCGTTCATTATAATTCCGTTTCTCGAGTTCCTTATATCCTTGGATTAGTATTAAGATAATTTATCAAAATATCATATTTATAAAATTTAAACCCCTGATGAACAGTAGTATTTACTGTTCATAACAGTTTATAAAAATTGTTTTTATAGAATTAATTATATATAACTTGTAAAATACGTAACTTGTTCGTTATAATTCCGTTTTTCGAGTTCTTTATGTCCGTGGGTTCGTATTAAGGAATTTTATCAAAATATTACATTTATGGAATTTTTACCTCCGATGAACAGTAACTTTACTGTTCATCACAGTTTATAAAATTGTTTTTATAAAGTTAATTATATATAACTTGTAAAATCCGTAACTTGTTCGTTATAATTCCGTTTTTCGAGTTCCTTACATGCTCACGATCCTTGTAAAGAGCACTATTTTTATAAAATATAAAACATAGGGTCTATAGTTCGAATTTCAACAGTAGCTATAAAAAGATAATTAGGGTTTTTAATTAAACAAGTTAGTTTGTATTTATTTTTACTTAAAGACCTTGCACCATAATTTCACCAAGTGTTGTACCGTATATCTTACATGTATTTAGTCCTCTAAATGTTCATGTCATTTGTCCATATGAAATCGTCAAGCATTTTATATAACTTAAAAATGAATCTAGGTGGTGATTAACTTATGCAACAAGTATGTACACAATAGGAAATGAATGAATGAATATTGAATACTTTAAATAGACCTTATAGGAGACAAGTAGGATGTTGAACACAAGATGTAAACCCTAACCAAGCCTTCAAAATCAAAACCCTAATCAAGAAAACCCTAAATATGTTTTCTTGATAATTCCTTGTTAAACCCGAATCCAAGCTTGCCAACACCTTGAGTAGCCTTAGGTAACCTTAGAATGAACACTTGAATGCTTGGAATACCTTGGATGAAAAATTAAAATGAAACCCTAATTGTTAAATGTGTGTCGTGGGTTTAGAGGAGGGGGAAAGGAGTTTTTGCTTTGATTTTGCTTGTAGAAAGTGTAAGAGTATGATTATGGACCTAGGGCTTCCTTTTATAATGTATAGAAAACCTTAAACAACTTAAAGTGAAACCATGGGAGTGAAATGGTTTAAGGACAAAGTTGTAAGAGCTCTCCTCCTCCCTAGGAGGAGGCCATGGCTTAAAGTGTCCAAGAGTACCAAGATGGGATAATTTCTAGCAACTTGGGTCCAAGTACAACTTGTGTAAGATATAACATGTGAAGGAAAAGAATTAGTGAAACTTTTGAATATTATTTCTTGTGTAAATGCCTATGTCCGGTTTGTAAGGGATATAAGTAAGCAAAATAAATAAATTTTGAGTATTGGGTATAAAAGTGGGTATTTGTTTAAGTGTAGATGGGAAAAAGGTTCATCCCGGTTATACGACCAAATGTAAGTTATTGCAAAACGTAAGCGTTTTATTACGTAATCCAAAAAAAATAAATTATGAAAAGTTATAAATAACTCCTAATAAATCATATATACTTCTTGATGAAAAACTTTAAATTTGTTGATGTCCGTTTACATGAGCGTTTGATTTTTAGTTTATACGCGATTTACAACTATAAGTTAATAATTAAATGCGAACAACGAAAAACTGCTAAAAATAAATAGATGGAATTTATTCAAGTGTAAATGACCTGAAAATGAGAAATGATACAGTCTCCACCCGTTTAGGAAGCCTTGTCCTCCAAGGCTCAAGATCAAACATTTTTCAAGGTTGCGGTTTTTGGTGAAGAGTGCGATACTTTTCCCCGGAACTGATATTCGCGTTCACCATTTAACTCAGGACCTCTTCTTGGTGTTTCCACAACTTTGTGATGGAATAACAACTTCGCCTTAACTTCCTGACTTCACGATCCAAGATTTCCACTGGTTCTTCAACAAAGTAGAGTTTATCATCAATGTGTATTTCATCTAACGGAACTGCCAATGGCTCGTCAGATAAACACTTCTTTAGATTGGATACATGAAACGTGCTATGAACCCTGCTTAACTGTTGAGGTAGTTCGAGTCTATAAGCAACGGTTCCTACTTTGGCTAACACCTTGAAAGGTCCAATATACCTCGGGTTCAACTTCCCGTCGTTTTCCAAAAACGTACGAACCCCCTTTCCAGGTGTACCTTTAACATAACTCGATTCACCAACCTGAAACTACTAAAGGCTTACGCCTCACAATCCGGCGTAACTCTTTTGGCGATCACGAGTAGCTTGCCGCAAGCTTCTCTGCTTAATTTTGACAATTCTTCTTGTTTGTTTTCATGAACAATTTCTGACCGTGAGCCGAGCATCTCCGAACTTCGGCCCAAACAACACAGGCGATCTACAATTTGGCATAAAAGCTACCTCGAAAGGGGCAACATTAATACTAGCATGGTAAGCTATTATTGTACAGAAATTCAATCAGGCAGTAAGTGTCCTTACCAACCACTCCCACAGTCTATCACACAAGCGCGTAACATATCTTCAAGAGTTTGAATGGTTCTTTCGCTTTGTCCATCAGTCTCCGGATGGTATGCCGTACTCATATCCAGCCGAGTACCCATAGCTTTCTGAAATGACCTCCAGAAGTTTGACGTAAACCGGGGGTCACGATCATAAATGATCAAGACTGTATTTCCATGCCCTTGTGACTACTTCTTTCAAGCACATCTTGCGTAAGTTTGACCAAAGGGTCAGTTTCCCTATCGTAAAAAGTGTGCAACTTAGTGAGTCGGTCTACAATTACCCAAATGGTGTCATTTTCCACTTTACGTTCTAGGGAGTTTGGTACAACAATCCAATGATATTTCCATTTCCCATTGAGAATCGCTGGTTGTACCAGTAACCAGTTGTTTTTGTGTTCGGGCATTTTGACTCTTAAACACGCAAACACTTGCTAACATAGGAGGCAATGTCAGCTTTCTGTTAGGCCACTAGTAAGTTTCTTCATGTCCTGGACAAATTTTATCATCAGAACCCCCCGGGAAACAGAATATTTCAACTTGTGAGACTCATGCATAATCAGAGTCCTTAATCACCATAGCGAGCAACCAACAATCCTGTTGTTTAGACACAAGGTTCCGTCCGCACGCGGTACCTAATTTCTCTTTCCTGGGCTTTTCCTGGGTCCCTTTGAATTCTTAATCAACATACCTCCCTACGTCTTCGACTTGAGGCTTTCTGGTTTTCTTGCCTCAATCTGAGCCTCCAAGATCCGCTTGGGAAGGTCCAAACCGATAGTCATAACTAAGGCCCGAACCCTTAATGGCTTTATTCGTTCCTTTCTGCTTAATGCATCAGCCACTACATTTGCTTTTCCTGGGTGATAGCGGATTTCGCAATCATTACTCACTATGCAATTCCAAACCAAAGGCGCAGTCTCAAAGTTTAATTCCTTCTGATCTGAGGATTTTGTAGACTTTTGTGGTCAGAGAACACTAAACCATTATGTCCCCGTACAGAAAATGCCTCCAAAAGTTTTTAGAGCGAATACTACTAGCGCCTAACTCCAAATCATGAGTGGTGTAAAATTTTTCTCAAAGAATCTTAGTGTCGTGAGGCATAAGCAATCACTTTTTCTCTTTGCATTAGCACTGCGCCTAACCCCTTGATTGAAGCATCACAATAAGCGATAAAGTCTTCGTTTCCTTCGGGTAACGCTAGAATTGGTGCACGACACAACTTCTGCTTTATCAACTGAAAAGTTGCCTCTGCCTTGTCACTCCAATCAAACTAGATCTTCTTTTGAGTCAGCTGTGGTCATGGCTTGCGAACTTTGAAATCCTTCAATGAAATCTTCGGTAGTAAGCCTGCTAGGCCCCAAAAATTGACAGAATCTTCCTTGGCCAGAACTTAGGAAGAATGCCTAATCTTTGACGAGATTTCAGATTTGGCAGGATCCACATACTGTCGATCAGTGACCTAGGAAACTGTACTTAGGGATCAGAATTCCGCATTAGAATTTGGCATACCAACTGTTTCCTCCTTTAGCAACTCCAAGATTAACTTGAGGTGACTCCTGCATGCTCTTTTTTTTTTGGGCCTGTTCTTCGAGTATATCAGAATAATCATCAATTAAGTACATTACAAATTTATCCAGGTAGATTTTGCACACTCCGATTCATGAGTATCCATAAATACAGCAGGTGCATTAGTCAAACCAAACACATAACTTGTAAACCTCATATGTCCATATCGAGTTTTGAATGGGGTCCTTGGAATATCTTCTTCACGAACCCTTAGTTGATGATAACCCGACCTCAGGTCGATCTTCGAGTAGACACTCGAACCTTGTAGTTGATCGAACAAATCATCAATCCTTGGAAGCGGATAACGGTTCTTTAAATACCGTCAGCTTATTCAATTCTCGGTAATCAATGCACATCCGGAATGATCCATCTTTCTTCTTGACAAACAAGACCGGAGCTCTCCCTAAGTGGAACGTGGTCCTTATAAAGCTTTTGTCGAAAAGTTCTTTAATTGGTCCGACAATCTTCATCTCGGAAAGAGCCAGTCGAAAAGGTGGCCCGTTCAACGGTGAAGCACCATGTATCAAATCAAATTGAAATTCCACTTGTGCGGTTGGTGGGAATACTCTGGCAAGATCCTCGAGGAATACTTCAGGAAAGTCTTGAACTATTGGTACTTTCTTCACAAGTTGCTTCTCCTTCGACTTGTCCTTCCCGCCTTTTCATAGTAACATCGTGCTAGAAAGATAAGACACCCCTCCAAGCAAAATACTTTTTTGTTTTTTGGTACAACGAGAGATGTTCATATCAGGGACTCGTGACGAGTTGCTTCCGTCAACCAATGAAAAAATTAAAAGTCTTGTCCTCCAAGGGAACACGAAACAAGTTTCTCATCACAGACCGATTACGGCATGAATATTAGCTAACCAATCCATACCCGATAAGACGTCAAAACTACCCATCTCTACGGGCAATCAAGTCGATGTTGGAATGGATGATTTAGAAAGTTTAAGTGCAACCCCCGTATAGTGTATAACCCAAATAATTCTACCGTCATCTACACAACATAAAACCATGGTCTAATGTAAGTATGGGCGATGATATCATCAAAGAACTAAAAGCAGTAGATATGTAAAATGCAACTCCTATCGGCACCAGTGTTAAATAGTTATTTGAAGCATAACGGTTATTTAGGAGGAACGTACAGATACAACATTAGAGTTCGGTTAGTTCCCACAGAGCCCACAAATACTCTTGCTAACAGCAATTTTGCCATTCTAAGCCCGATTCCCTTGATTTCCATTCCTTAGCAGCTTTGGCAGTCACTCTTGTATGACCTTGCACTCTACACAATCAAATAAGCAAGTGATAACTCATTGATTTTCCCTTGGGTCCTCTGGTTATTGTTTGTTGTTGTTGTTGTTATCAGTAGGTTTAAACTGTTACACTCACTCGGGCCGTGTGACCAGTCTTTTTTTGTAGTTAGGCACTTTTGAAGAACATGGCCCATCGAGGTGATAATTGCAACCTAGAACTAGAGTTTGGTTCCTCATAAGGCTTCTTATCTCCAGGCCCAGCATGTAACCCATGACCACAATATTTCTTTTGAATGGTTTGTGTTGGTTTTTTGGTTGTTACCTATGAAAGTCTCTTTCAAATTTCCTCTTATTTTCTGCTTGCGTTTTCAGCTGCAATAGCATCTTTTTTGTCCATCAATTTCAGTAGCAATTTAATTGCCTCTTACAATTGCTGAGAGCTTTATGCCTTTAACACTGCCCATGAATCATGTCCCTCGGGAAGACCCAACACCGACATAACTTTTCCACCTTTAGCATTATTCCTCAGGGAACATTCAATCACACTGAGTGCCAACTCTTGGAATCGTTTGATTATAAGTCCGTCAATCGGTACCATCTCACTTTTAAGTTCAATACTCAGTTACTTCCCAAGCTTTTTGATCTTGCCCATAGACAAGATTTATCTGTTATCAACCTTTTCCTAAGCCTCATGGCATTGTATAGCAACAACATGTCCTACAATGCCCTTACGTGAGAGTTCCACCACATCAAGGCACTTCCATAAGAGTAAACAAATGCAAACTTAACCTGACTTGTAATAGCAGCATTGCTGATAAGGAAAATAGATTCCATCTTTTCTGCCTATTGGGTCAGGCCAACGACTCCTTCAGTGCCTTTTAAATTTTATCGCTGCACTTCTAAGAAGTCAAAGTATAGTGCATTCTCATTGAGTAGGGGCACTAGCCTTACTTCCGCCGGTTCCTGAAACCATGCTATTTATCGTCGTCCCCTTTGCTCTGCTTTGCCATCACTTCTATTCCTAAACCAAATGCAGCAGCAACGCCTTGATCAATCAAAAAGCTAGATGAGCATTGACGAGTGGTGGAAGGAGGGTTTGCGGTGGCGTATGTTGTTCCTCGTGCTCTTCTTGTTGGAAACATTTCTCAAATGACAAGGAATACTAATACACGTCAGATTTTCACACAAGTCATAAACGTAATCGTGACATATACATAAAAGTAACAAAGAGAATCGCCATCCCACAGTGAGATATACAACTGAAAAGCGACATCAATAATAACATAACTAAATCAACATCCATCAGCAAACAACCATCGAAATCATACATATGTCCCTGATTACAACATGTTTCAGTACAATGAGATAGCAAAAAGTAAAAATATGGACCTAAGCGGTGTTAGCTGGGGATCCACCCATAATACTTAACAGCCCATACAATGAATAGCTAAAAAGATAAAACTTCAAGTCCTACAGCCTATTAAGTTGGAGTAACCCATAAAACTTAATAGGCTATAACAGGATAGCTACAAATGATGCATGACTACTAACTGCTGCTCTCTATCCAGCCTCAGCTGTCCCATCCTGGGCTCTGGGTCTCTAGAGCCTCTATTGTCCGCAATACGTCCAACGCGTATTCAACCCGCGTCTGAAGTGATTGTCTGAGTAATCAACGTGAACCTTACCTCCAGTTCCTAACATTGCCTCTATGGCTGCAACTCTCTCCTCAAACTAGTCTATGCTATAACGGAAGATACAGCCTCTCTATCCATACCAAAGCCAGTGCGCGTGGTGTGGTTCTAACTCTGAAAGTGTGTTGACTAGGGCTCCCAAGTAAGCTCGGTCATCATGTGCCTCCTCAAATCATACCTGAAACTCCTCAGTCATCTGCCTAACAGTAGTATCAAGCTCTGTCACTCTCTGGTCGACCCCCTCCAAGGTGGTCGGTGCTATCTCCATCATGGCCTCAACAATCTTATCCCAAGTGTCAACCTCTGGAGTAGGCCCTGGCTGTCTTGCGGCACCAGCCGCTAAACTCTCCCTGATCTCATATCCGGGAGCGGGAGTAGTAAGACAAGCTCTCTTCCGAGGCAGCATCTCAGCCTCGGGAACAACAGTCCTGGGGGAAGTAGGTGGGAGTAATAAGGGTGGTGATGTAGCTGCAGCTCTCATCCGAATCCCGGCTGCCCTATAGCCTAATGGTGCCCCTGCATCAGTAGGGCTAGTAGTGAGTGGTGATGGTAGAGGTAATGGTGAAGATACAACAGGTAGTGGTGGTGTAGGTGCGGCAGCATACTCAGCAATGCGTGCCTCCATAGATGATGACATCGGTGGCTCAGGTCTGACAGTCTTTCTTGCCTTATGGAGATGTGTCTGGGCAAAGGGGATCCTAATCTGAGGTGCTCTAGGTGTAGGTGCAGACTCATCAGTCTCGAATGCTTCTGTATCCTCGGCTGAGGGAACAGTGTCAACAACAGGTATATCAGAAGAGTCGGCCGGAGCTAGGTGCTCCTCCTCTTCCTCGTCATCCTTCTCGTCCTTGAAAGGCTCCTCATCATCATCATCAGCATCATCAACAACAGTGTCATCACCGGAGGATCAACATCTCCATCCCTCCGTCAGCAAGGTAATTAGCATGCTCCTCCTCGGAGTCCTCCTCTGGATCCTCCCCTGGATCAGAATCAGGTACATAGCCTGGTGATAGGGCTATGGGTGAAGCATCAGCAGGTAGAGGCTGGTCCTCCATAGGTGCCTTATCCTCCGAAGGTACTAAGTACTCGGGGTACTCAGGCTCGGGAACATATGGTATCTCAATGGGTGATGGTGGGTGCTCGGGACCAGGCACATAGTTAGGGGATGGTGGGTCTACTGGCTGCATGGGAAAGTCCATCTTATCCCGAATACGATGACTCGTGGTAATACCTCCAACAGGTATCTCCTCATCGCTCCCAAAAGACTCTCCCTGGTTCGGAGTTAGTGTACACAGAGGTATAGGTACAGCGGATGATGCTCGAAACATGACTGCAGGAAGATAAATAAACTTATATAAGCATATTATATAAGACCATTATAGTATATATGTAGTATAATATAAACATGTATACAGATCATGAAACCATATAGCATAACCAACTAATGCAACTCAATAGTGTATGTGTCCCGTGAAAAACTTTTGTATGATGTAATGTTTGAAAATTGTTATAGTCCAAGTAAAAACATTTGACTTGGTTCTCTATAACCTTGGCTCTGATACCAATCTGTAACACCTCCAAAATGGGTCGCAGCAGAATATGGGTTTGGGAGCGTTACTTCATAGATCAATAGCACGAGATATGAGAACTCCTCTCTATGATCGATTAATAAAATTGATACATATGGAATAAATAGACTTGTTTGTTACAATAGCCCATGCTTAAAGTAGTAAATAGTTTCATCCATGAAAGTAAAATTTTAAGACATAACAAATATTCCTAAAATGTAATGCATTCCAAATCTTATAGTAATGCCTACAAAATGGTGACCACACAATTGTATCCTCTGTTTCTCGAACCTTATTGACCTGAAAAAAACATGGCTTAAAACGTCAACATAAAGTTTTGGGGTGAATTTCACAGGTTTAGTAACTGTATAAAATAGGAACCACAAGATTTCCAATGTAAACATGTTAAACCACCTACAATATCTTCAAAGTAATTACAATGCACTAAGCTCATGACAACCGAAGCTCTCGACATATATGTAATGTAATTAATGCCTAAATGTGCCCATGTGTAGATGTTTCAACCCCGCAACATCACAAATAGTTCCGACATAGTATAATACGTTCTTGTTTCAGTATAGTCGAAAAACTTTGAGCGCTACTTCTCTACTCACCCGAACGGTGGATTCTACATCCCAAATAGATCTATTCATAACATTCGCGCTCGCTAACGTAGCAAATGACAGATCAGGATATGGGTCAATAGAGGGTTAAGCTACTTAGAGGCCAAGCTCGTAATAATGTTTTAAAAGAGTACCTTGCGTCCAAATTGTAAAAATAATGCATGTTTCTCATCCCCCAAAGTTGTAAAACAATAATAGTTGTATAAAAAGCGGTGCCTGTAGGAACTAACGCATACACCGTAAAGTTGAATGTTTGATATCAAATCAAGAAGTGAATGGTCTACCCCCCCATCGGCAATTTGAATGCAACCTAATTAATTATAGTCCGTATGAGTATAATGTATTTCATATAATTAAAACATCACAAGTCCCCTAGTTCACCACCACCTAATAAGTTTTTTTAATAATTTCTTTAAAAGTTAAAACAACAATTATCTTCGTTCTTGTTAATGAAAGTGTATATACTTGTACTCGTAAAGAAAATATTATTTTATTTACTAACGCATCATTTGTAAATAATATGGTTTACTAATGGATATTTCATTATTAATTTAAATTGTTTTATTAAAGATTGTATAAAAAAAAAAAATAAAAGTAATGCGCACATTTTTTAAAAATTCATATTTTTATCGTTGACCCTCGTTTATACGTTTCTTATGTCCACGTCTCCGTAATAAAATAAATTTAACAAAACATCAATTTATTAAAGTTTTTAAAACCCCTAAGAACAGTAACTCTTTACTGTCACACAGTTTATAAAAAGATTTTTTATAAAATAATTTATGACGTAACTTGTTTAAATCATAACTCGTTCGTTTATAGTTCCGTTTCTCGGATCCTTATGTCCCTTGATTAGTATTAATAATTTATCAAAATATTATATTTATAAAATTTTAAATCCCTGATGAACAGTAGTATTTACTGTTCATAACAGTTTATAAAATTATTTTTATAGAATTAATTATATATATCTTGTAAAATACGTAACTTGTTCGTTATAATTCCGTTTTTCGAGTTCTTTATGTCCGAAATGGGTTCGTATTAAGAATTTATCAAATATCTATATTTAAGAATTTTTAACCCCGATGAACAAGTAACTATGTTTCATCACATTTTATAAAAATTGTATTTTATAAAGTATATTTATATAAACATGTAAAATTCCATAACTGTTTCGTAAATTCCTTTTTTTTTCCGAGTTCCTTACATGCTCACGATCCTTGTAAAGAGCACTATTTTTATAAAACATAAAACATAGGGTCTATAGTTCGAATTTCAACAGTAGCTATAAAAAGATAATTAGGGTTTTTAATTAAACAAGTTAGTTTGTATTTATTTTTACTTAAAGACCTTGCACCATAAATTCACACAAGTGTTTTTTAAGCCGTATATCTTACCATGTATTCTATCCACTAAATGTTCATGTCATTTGTCCATAAATGAAAACGTTCAAACATTTTATTATAACTTAAAAATGACTCTAGGTGGTGATTAACATATGCACAAGTAAGATACAAATTGAAATGAATGAATGAATATTGAATACTTTAAATAGACCTTATAGGAGACAAGTAGGATGTTGAACACAAGATGTAAACCCTAACCAAGCCTTCAAATCAAAACCTTAATCAAGAAAACCCTAAATATGTTTTCTTGATAATTCATTGTTAAACCCGAATCCAAGCTTGCCAACACCTTGAGTAGCCTTAGGTAACCTTAGAATGAACACTTGAATGCTTGGAATACCTTTGATGAAAAATTAAAATGAAACCCTAATTGTTAAATATGTGTCGTGGGTTTAGAGGAGGGGGAAAGGAGTTTTTGCTTTGATTTTGCTTATGGAAAGTGTAAGAGTATGATTATGGACCTAGGGCTTCCTTTTATAATGTATAGAAAACCTTAAACAACTTAAAGTGAAACCATGGGAGTGAAATGGTTTAAGGACAAAGTTGTAAGAGCTCTCCTCCTCCCTAGGAGGAGGCCATGGCTCAAAGTGTCCAAGAGTACCAAGATGGGACAATTTCTAGCAACTTGGTCAATACAACTTGTGTAAGATATAACATGTGAAGGAAAAGAATTATTGAAACTTTGAATATTAAATTCTTGAGTAAAATGCCTATGTCGGTTTGTAAGGATATAATTAAGCAAAAATAAAATAAATTTGAGTATTGGTAAAAAGAGGGTATTGTTTAAAGTGTAGATGGGTAAATGTGCTTCCGGGTACGACCGAATGTAATTTATTGCGAAACGTAAGCGTTTTACGTAACCAACAAAAATAAATTATAAAAAGTTATAAATTATACTCCTAATAATCATATAACACTTGCTTGATGTAAACTTTAATTTGTTTGATGTCCGTTTACATTGAACGTTGATTTTTAGTTTACGCGATTTAACTATAAGTTAATAATTAAATGCGAACGCGTAAAACTCTAAAAATAAATAATGGAATTTATTAAAGTTGTAAATAACCTAAAAATGAGAAATGTTACATTATCCTTCAAGGGCCAACAAAGAGAAGCTCCATGAAAAAGATGATCTTCTAGCTTCAAAATTTATGGAGATTTTTCGGAATCTCCATTTCGAGCTAAGTTTCGCGGACGCTCTCCTACACATGCCCAAATTTGCACCAATGTTTAGAAAGCTCCTCAATGACAAAGATAAGATGATTGAGTTGACAAAGACACTGGTAAACGAGAATTGCTCGACAGTTATCCTAAAAAAGTTTCCCGAGAAACATGGAGACCCTGGTAGATTTCTTATACCGTGTGACTTTCCGGAGATGAATGAATGCTTAGCCTTGGCCGATCTCGGTGCAAGCATCAACCTAATGCCTCTCTCCATTTGGAAAGAACTAAGTCTCCCAGCTTTGACCAAAACCCGAATGATTCTTGAACTTGCCGACCGAACAATTTCTACTCCAACCGGCATCGCCGAGGATGTTTTCGTGAAAGTTGGAACGTTCTTCTTTCCTGTCGATTTTGTGGTCGTTGATTACGTTGCCGATCCTCGGGTTCCCCTAATCTTAGGAAGACCTTTCTTGAGGACGGCACGTGCCTTGATCGACGTTCACGGTGAACAAATGACCCTTAGACATGATGACCAATCCGTGACCTTCAAAGTTGGTGATACTAAGACCTTCTCCTACAATATCATTGAATCGGTTAACCGAGTCGATGTTATTGACATTGCTTGTGAAGAATATGTTCAAGAAGTACTTGAAATTTCTGAAAGTGGCAATCCCACTGCTACTTCGGACCTTATGATCGACTCTTGCTCTCCATCTTTCACTCCCTTCGGAGGAAGTGATTTTCTAATGGAAGAGATCAATGAATTTCTTGAACATGATGATTCGATACCACCAGGTGTTGAAGGCATCTATGATTCTGAGGGAGATACTGTTTACCTTGAGGAATTGTTAAGTGTGATCAATAATGACCCAAGTCTCCCTCCGTCACCAGTTTGTGAAATTAATGTGCCTGAAAAGATTAAATCTTCATGTGAAGATCCTCCCGAACTTGAACTCAAAGACTTACCATCCCATCTTGAGTATGCGTTTTTGGAGGGTGATGATAAATTACCCGTCATAATCGCTAAAACTTGAAAGATGAGGATAAAACTGCCCTGATCAAGGTTCTTAAGTCACACAAACATGCCATAGCTTGGAAGATTTCTGATATTAAGGGGATAGATCCAATAGTTTATGGCACCCATAAAGATTGTGATGGAGGAAATGCCAAACCCGTAGTTTAACATCAAGAAGAGTTAACCCCAAAATCCATGAGGTTATTAAGCAAGAAAGTTATCAAACTTCTTAGATGCCGGTTAATGTTATTCTATCTCTGACAGTCCCTGGTAACCGGTTCATTGTGTTCCTAAGAATGGAGCATAACCAGTGTGAAAAATGAAGAAAATGATAAAATCCCACTAGGTTTGTTACGGATGGCGAGTTAATGGGGCATCAGATTACAGAAAACTCAATGATGCAACTCGTAAGACCATTTTCCATTACCATTATGAATCAGATGCAATGAAAGATTAGCCAAAAAAAAAAATAGAAATGGAGTAGCTTTTTAGAAGGATTCTCCCGGCTACTTCAGATCCCGATTGACCCACAATGATCAGAGAAGACTACCTTCACCTGCCCTACGAACATTGCCTATCGTTACCGCATGCCATTTGGGTAGCCAATCAACCGGCACATTCCAAAGGTGTAATGGTTGCAAATCTTTCACGAAATGATTTGAAAAAACCATGGAAGTCTCTCATGATGATTTCTCGTTTGTCTGGTGAATTCTTCTCCTCTTACTTTTCCGATTTAGAAAAATTCACCAAAAGTGTGTAGATACCCAATTCTTGTGCTAAATTGTGAAAAATGCCACTTTATGGTCAAGGAAGGCATATCCTTGGGCCAAAGATTTTCTAAGTCTGGATTGAGGTGATAAATCAAAAAGTTGATGTCATTGTAAAATTGCCTTCACCCCACTACCATGAAGGTTTTCACAATTTTTCTCGGTCACAAGCCGGATTCTACCGACGATTTATTCAAGATTTTTTCCAAATTGCCCGGCCTAGATGACCCACCATCCTGAAAAAGAAAACTTCCGTTTATCTTCTCGAAAAATGCATCGAGCATTTAGGAAACCCTTAAAAAATGATTAACCCAGGCTCCAATCCAAAGTTGCTCTCGATTGGGAATTGCCCTTTGAAATCATGTGTATGCAAGTGTTTTGCAGTTGGGGCAGTCCTAGGCAAACATAAAACCAAGCCCTTCCAGTCCCGATACACTATCTAGCAAAACTAATGACCAGAAGGCTCAAGCCACATTACCACTACAACGGAAAAAGGAATTACTTGCCATAGTGTAATGTATGCTCGCGAAATTCCGCCATATCTTGTCTTGTCCAAAAGCATAGTGTATACGAATCATTCGGCTCTCAAGTACCTGCTTGCTAAGCAAGATGCTAAGCCAAGATTGCTCCTGGTGATTTTGCTTGCTCCATGAATTTGATGTCATTATCACGTGATAAAAAAATGAGCAGAAAATCTCGCCGCAGACCACCTTTCCAGACTTGAAAATCCCCATCAAAGTGAACTCGAAAAACGGAAATTAACTGAAACATTTCCTATAGAGACACTTGGGATGGTTACCTTTCGTGTGGATGATAATGCCTACCATGGTTTGGCTGATTTTTGCAAACTACCATGCGGGAGGAATTATGTGAATCAGGAATGTCGTCCCAACAGAAAAACAAGTTTTTCAAAGATGTCAAACATTACTTCTGGGACGACCCCTTTCTATTCAAGATCTGTGCTGACCAAGTAATTAGGCGTTGTGTTTCGGGGCAAGAAGCTTTTGACATTCTCAAAGCTTGCCACAGTGGACCCACCGGGGGACACTACGGTGCCAATTACACCGCTAAAAAGATCTTTGATTCAGGATTTTATTGGCCCACGATCTACAAGGATGCCCACGACTTTGTCACCCGATGTGACATTTGTCAACGTCAAGGCAAAATTTCGCAACGTGATGAGATGCCACAAAACTCTATCCAAGTTTGCGAAATCTTTGACATTTGGGGCATTGATTTTATGGGGCCGTTCCCGTCTTCAAGAGGGAACAAATATATACTCGTGGCAGTCGATTACTTATCAAAATGGGTTGAAGCAAAAGCGCTCCCCACCAATGACGCCCGAGTTGTTTGCAAATTTCTCAAATCTCTCTTCGCCAGATTCGGTGCCCCTCGTGCAATCATAAGTGATCGCGGAACCCATTTTTGCAATGATCAATTTACAAAGGTCATGCTTAAATACGGAGTCACTCATCGTCTCTCCACCACATATCACCCACAAACAAGTGGGCAAGTTGAGGTATCGAATCGTGGTTTGAAATGAATTCTTGAAAGGACCGTGGGCGAAAATCATGCCTCTTGGTCGGATAAACTGGATGACGCTCTCTGGGCCTTCCGTACAGCTTACAAAACACCCATCGGGTGCACTCCGTACAAGCTTGTATATGGAAAGGCATGTCATCTTCCGATTGAGCTCGAGCACAAAGCTTACTGGGCCCTTAAGCATACAAACTTTGATATCAAAACCGTGGGTGATCACAGGAAAGTTCAACTCAACGAACTTAAAGAACTTCGTGATCATGCCTACGAAAATTCTTTAATTTACAAGGAGAAAACAAAGAGAATCCATGACTCCAAGATCAAAAATCGCGTTTTCAACGTCGGTGATCGAATCCTCCTCTTTAACTCTAGATTGAAGATTTTCTCGGGCAAGCTTAAGACCCGTTGGAATGGACCATTCACTGTAACCCAAGTTTTTCCATATGGCACTGTCGAGTTATCCCGAAACTCCGGGCCAAATTTCAAAGTAAATGGTCATCGTTTGAAGCACTACTTTGGAGGAGACGTACCAAAATTGGTAGTCCCGAATCTCTAAACGTTCCCCATGGACCAATAAATACGGGGACGGGTCAAGTATAGCGACCTTAAACAAGCGCTTCGTGGGAGGCACCCCATGCTTATCGCAGTATTGTGTAGTGATGAATAAGTGTTTTCTTGTTGTGTGGAGGCTCGCCTCTTCCATTACCCGTGTTTTCGTGTTTGTGTTGTTAATTGTCCAGGATTGCCCGGATTGTGAAGACTCTCGTGCTCTCAGTTTTGTCTTTCATCCACAAGAGTTTCACATCCTCAGCTTCATTTTGGGAATCCAGTATCCAAATCTAATCGACTAACGTTTTATCTTTTGGCACACTTAATAAACGGCCTTAGATTTACGTAGGTGCCCCTTTTAAAACATCGAGGACGATGTTTAGTTCTAGTATGGGGGGGTCTTCGATTTGATTTTGCCTGCAGCCGTTGTTGTCATGTAATCCCGTTTTACCACCAAATTTTTGCAAAAATACCAAAAAAAAAATTAAAAATTTCAAAAATAAAATAAGTTGTTTTTGTCACGTTTCCGACCTTTCCTAATGGGTAGAATGAGAATAATTTTTGACTCGATCGGGCGTGTTGAGCCCTAGCTAGTTCCTCAATTGTAGGCTAAGCTTTCACGAATTCTATTGCTTCGAATTTTAATAAGGTGAAGAACAAGAAGTGATAGAGTTAAATATAAGTTTATGTGCTGAGCAAGATTCTTCTAAAAACTTATATGAGTAACTTGTGGCTTTTTCTCCCATTAGCTTCTAATCCACCTAATCATACGTGCTCTTTTCAATTCAACTAAGTCAATCGATGTTTTTAGAAAAAAGCTTCAAATTTGTAACTTGATTCTTTAAAGCAAGGTTTTTCTGTTCTTAGTAATTTGAAAGTTAAAATGCCAAAGAAGCATGAATGAAATATGAATGCAAAAATGCATGAATATTGAAATTATGCCAATGAAGCATACATTTGAGTATATGGAGCAAGTAAAAGATGTGTCATGATATCCCACTCCGCTAAACCACGAGGTGGGGGTTCAAACTAAGACACCTATCCTTAGCCATATTAGGAAGAAGGTGTTGATGTGATTTCCCACTACGCTAGCAACGGGGTGGGTTTTCAAACTAAGAACACCGGTCGTTGGTTGTGATATCCTACTAGGGAGCGAGGCCTAGGTAGGTGTTCAAACTAAGCAACGCATTCCTAGCTTTAAGAACTTATGATTATAATGATGAAGATGTTGCAAAAAGTTCTACAGTTAAAATTTTCGTTCTTTAAAATCAAGTTACAAGGTCCTAATAAGTTGTTGCTTTGAGTCGTGATTCATCTTGAATTACGACTATGGAAATAAGTTGATCTATGGTTGAGTTGAAATGAGTACACACATTTAAATCATATATCCATGTTGGGAGTTAAAAGTTCACAAGTCATAAGTATGAGTGCTTAACATTTAGACTTATATTGACAAATGATCTTGTTTAATTGCTTGGTTTGGATCTAGTGAAAAATCGGGGACGATGAATTTATCCGTCAGGACTTCCGTAGATTATTCTATGGACGCTTCTCATTCTATGATCCCAATGCTGATAAAATAAAGGAAGTCAAGCAGGTAGTTAAGAAAAGAAAAAGAAAAATCCAAAAATATTAGGATAGTTAGTGTACATATCAAAAATGGTGAAAACGGGACTTGTCGAAGCTATTGATTCTTCAGTTTCCCTTGGCGAACGCTTTGCTACTTTTCGAGGTAATTAGTCAAGGGGGATCGAGATTCTTAGTTTTCTTAAGTGTTTACTTCATAACATTGCGTGAGGACACGGCAATACCTTAGTATGGGGGATTTTGGTATGTGCTTAATTACACATACCATTTTCCATTCTAAACGATCTTAAACGACTAAAAACGTACCAAAAATACATTGTATTTGTATGTTTGCATTTGTATTGTGCAGGAAACGGATATTCAACCAAAAGGAACAAAAAGAAAGCCAAAAAGCAAACAAATCCAAGCACGGAATGGAAAGGACAAAGTCAAAAGTCATCGAAATGAAGAAAATACAACTTTAGGGACTAAAACTGCCAAGCCTCAAGTTGTATTACTAAAATAACAAGATGAGGGACTATAACTGCCAACCGGGCAGAGATTACATTTAAGTTATAAGACTTTAGGGGACCAAAACTGCCTACTTCCCCAAAAGCCTCATTTCCCGCCCAACAAACCCAGGTACAACTTGGATGTCCTCCCATACTTCCTGCCCTGCAAAACCACTCGACACCCTAGCCAAAATCATTTCATCCACCCTACTAACCCATCCCAGTTGTATAAAAGCCATGTTGGCAATCCCTCACCTTTCCCAAGTATCTTCAATGGCTGAGATTGCTCTCCAAAGAAGCACAAATGAATTTGAAGGTTGGGATTTGCTTTAGGACTTACCTCACACAACAAGCACACTTCATTTTTTCTCTCCAAAGAAGCACAAGCTGAAAGTCCAAGACTTCGGCTATAAATAGAGCTTTTTGTAAGCCTTTGAGGCATCTAGTTTTTAGTTTTTCTTAGTAACTAGTTGATTTTAATTAATCTTAAGTCTAATTTTCAGTTTTTAAAGTCATTTACAGCTTTTACTTTCAGC
>BQNB010044587.1:0-42763 GCA_026074375.1 Tanacetum coccineum
GGACACATGCCAACTTGTTTTGATTTTTTCTCGATCAAGACATCCCCAAGGGCTCCCCAAAGAGTGACTCTATTAGACTGGCCCATGTTTCAAAAAATGCCATCATTATAAAAATAACCATGAGTTGTAAGTGGGATACTCGCTGAGAATGTTACTAACCTATGGTTAGCCAAGTAGAAATCGAGATTACGGGAGCCTATTTTTGATGATTTGTCCTCCCAACATTTGTGATGTAACCGGCAACATCTGCAAGGTAATAATTTACACTTAAGTGGGATCTATATCAGAACTGTATGGTTAACAAATTAGTTACATAAAAACAACAACTCACCAATTAAGTATTTGTTCTCTGTAGGTTTGATGCCATCAAAATCCATCAACTGTAAAGGGTAGCAGACAAAGCCATCAGCCTTGACAAAAGCTTTAGGTATGGATGTCGCCCTATCAAATTCAATCATGAAGCTATCGTTCTTTCGGATGCGGTACTCCTCTTTGTTACGATGCACAACAAAGTTTTTAATTGAATAGATGCCTCCTTCCTTAAGTCGGAGGAAATTATGCGCTACATTTGATCTGGCAGTGCAGTGGATGCCATTACCCTGCAATAATGTTCTGTGTTAAAAAAACCAAGAAGGGGGAGTTTAACATTCAAACATTACCTTGGCATCAGATACCATAAAATTTGTGCTCAAATAACGGCCCGTTACTGCATTCACATCCCACTTGCGACCAATCATGACAACAACTGTCCCAGTGACATCCACCTGTAGCTGATCCAAGAATAAGTCAGATTTTGTCTCTGCAACAGTGGCAGACATGTCCTGTTTGACTTCAATTCCAACAGACATGTGGTCTCTGCTGGCTGGAGCCTTAGCAGACGTGACTTGTTTACTTTCAACCTCACCAATGTCCTGTTTAGTTTCAATTTCAACACGCCTCGCTACAGCCTTACTTGCCATGTCGTGGTTGATTTCAATGTAACTTGCTTTCAGTTATGCAGGATGGATGGGGAGATAGAGCAACAACTATGTCATTTATAGATGTGAGGTTTATGATTAACATCATTTAAAGTGTTGTTATGAATCTGTAGAGTTGGCATCATTAACATGATGGATGGGGAGATAGAGCAGCAACTATGTCATTTATAGATGTGAGGTTTATGATTGACATCATTTAAAGTGTTGTTATGAATCTGTAGAGTTTGCATCATTAACATCTTGGGATGTTTGTTCGCATTCCTTCATTCTGTAACTCAGGGTGTTTGTAACTTAAGAAGTCGAAACTTTGCAGTTAACTCGGGGTGTTTGTAACTTAAGAAGTCAAAACTTTGCAGACACTAATAAAGATCACCTCCACACGAATTATGGGCACCTCCACATTAATTTTAAGGACTGAGTCTTTAGGTGTAATAGATACAAATGGTTTAAACATAACGATAAGAGCTATATTTATGGGAATGAAGGAATGACTTTCAATCCCAATAAAGTGGTTTGGTTTATGGGTTTTGTTTTTGAGACTGGGTATGAAACCCACAAATGTAAGCATTTTCTAAACCTCTTATAGGTGGTAAGTATGTAAACCCATTCTCATATATATACCCATAGTGATACCTTAATATAAAGCAAACGCCCCATAATTAGCTTGGTGTATAACTTTTGTCTTTGGAAAAAGTAATAAAGACTTGGGCTCGGAGGTCTGAACAAGTATCAGTCCTCACTCCTCGCCCCTCTATCCCTTTCTAACTTATTTATATATAGCCCAAAACACCCTGACCAACCCGGACCAATCTTATTTAGCTTTTTATTAAACTGGTCCAAAGTCCAAACATCATTTCCCCAAGCTACACTCAACAACAGTCAAACACCACAAGTTTTACCAATGGCTTTTTATCTGATGGATGGAACTCCCGCCAAACAAACGCACCCAACCGGTTCAATTTTAACTGGTTCAGTTTTGCCGTTAAAAGAAGGAAACACAAAGATTCAATTTTCCATTTACCGATTTCTACTTTGACAATCGTCCTGAACGCAATGAACTCTCGCCCATTTCAATCTGATGGCGGGAGTTCATTTTCCTGCACTAGCTATTGCAACAGGCCGGTACAAACTGAACCTATATTAGTTATTCTCATTGGACTACTACTGTAACTTGTTAATTTTGACTTATGAATAATAGGATCGGTTTGACTCAACTCGAGAACTCATCTGATTTGTCATTGAGCTTCAATAATAGTTCAAATGAGCGCAATTTAACTGATTAGACTTCTGTACGTGGTAACAGTTCATATAATGCCTAAAACCATACATGGTGCAAAACTTATTTCTGAGAGTAATGCGTCTCTATGAATGATGCAACTCTGTTGAAATTGATACTTGTAGCGTTTTTTTTTGCTTGAATCAGTCCTTTCGTCTTGCGTATGTATAACTAAGCTCACATATCATTTCAACACTGAAACAATGTATTACATCCACTGAAAACAAACACGCAACTTCCATATAGTATGTATAACTAACACAATAAGAATCAATCATCATCCCCGTAATACAGCCAATCCTGTTTATAGTACTACCTATACTTATATATATACTCACCTTAAGATACAGCGAGACGTGAAAGGGGTCAGCAACTACACCGACCTCACTACTTGATGCACCAAATTACATTTAGTATTTTAGGCTAAGCTGGACATCCAGTCTCAACGGGATCCCAGCTGCTTGACGGTGTCCCTTGTTGTAAACAGCCAATTTGCGGGACAGTTGGAGCGTATAATTCCCCAAAAGCTTGCCAGCAAAACGGGTCATACATATGGTACCCTTTAGGTGCTGGTTTGAGTTCAATATCCGTTAACCTTACGTCCATACAAGGCATGCTGTCACTACACGAGACATGAACTGGTTTTACTGTATAGGTTCCTTTAATGTTTTCGTAGGCGATATTTGAGACAGCAACTGCAGATGTGTGGTTAGTGCAGCTGCTGTGGTCACAGTAGTACTGATCAATCATGATTGGGAATTGGACTTCGGAAACTTGAATGTTTGAGAATAGTACTCCTTGGACTGACCCTGACCCTCCCTGCACAAGGAGGTAAAATTAATTTAATAACTTCTGTTATAAGTAAGTTTTGGGACTAAACCCACAAATGTTTTCAGCAAAGGACCATATGTGGTAAACAACAGAGACCATGTATGTTATTTTCTCCATTTTTCATGTCATTTAAAATGTTTAGAGACATGATAAGCTTAATGTTGGTTCATGTACTTAGTAACTAGTATATGCTATATGTACCTGCCATGTCTTGATCCTAACACCCGTCATTGTGTTGTGCATATTAACGTTACGGACAGTGATATTGGAGACACATGCTGTTGTGCCATCTTTTCCTAAACTTCCAATGCTTATTCCATGCCCTGGTCCACAGTTGACATCATGTACATATACATTTGTGCATCCCGTCTGTATAGATATGCAGTCATCACCTGCACACAACCATAATCAGTATTCATAAGTTCTCAGATCATGGTTCAAATTACATTGTTAAACTGATTACTTTCGCGTGTGCATACTTTTTGGTGTTTGTTTAAGTATGGATAAGGTGATAATTATTCAATCATGTAAAAAAATACATTTGCTCTGTCTCTTTGGTTGGGTCCATACAAAAGGTTGATACTTTTTTGGTTAGATTAGGTCTATTCACATTCATGAGGTTTTGGTGGATAAATGTCGAGTAAAAACGAATGGTTGCCATGAATTTAAATATGATATGAAAGGATTTAAGGATATGGTTTTGTAAAGAACCTATGATTGTTTTTTTCATGAGTCATGATACACCCTTTTTATTTATCCTTTTTGTCCACTTATTATTATCATCTACCGATCCTATAATATTTAGTAATTGATCTTAGGAAAATGTATGCTATTATTTACCACAAGAAAGGTCTGTTGTATGGATTAACACGTTTTGGGAGTTCTGCAAGTGGATTCCATCAGTGTTGGGACTGTCACCAGGAGAAGAGACGCTAAGACCGTAAACTAAAACTCCGTTACAGTTGTCAAACTTGAGGTGACACTGGGGACTGTTTTGAATCGTTATGCCTGTGACTGTCACATTAAAGCTCCCATAAAACCTCAAGGCCTGTATAATAAGAAAAGGTCCATGTCACACTGCAAGCATCATCAAGAAGTATATTCATTATTTCTGTATTTATTAAGGAATCCTTACAGTTGGCTTTGTACTAGGCATTTTCGATCCCAGTGAGCTGCTTAACTGTCACAAACAATTTTAAATAAAGTTACTAACATGATCTGGTTATTCCTGTTTTGGACAATTTGTACGCTGTTATAAGTGATGGGAATAGAATTTACCGGTGGACTTTGTGTAATTGTGACATTCTCTAGTGAAACAAGTAGGTCTTCGTTGTCGATAGGATCATCAAGTATAGAATTTGTCCACCAAACCGAACCTCTTCCATCGATGGTGCCTTTTCCCTTGATTGTGAGTCCTACGAGTTTCGTAAATTCAAGCCATTGTAGGAGACCTTTACCCCATGCATTTGCGTTTGTTGGAGCTATTATTGTACCATCAAGCTGCAATTTAATTTATCATTTTTTAGAAGTTAGAATACCAAACCTTAAAAATATTTAAGGAATTGTCAGTTCTCGGCTGTAATTTCACAATAAATGATATCATTGCATGATTTACCTGAAAAAGAATGTTTCTTTGACAGTAAGGACCAGAGAAGGAAATGGGTCCCACAAGGAATTCGTAACCGGCTGGCACAATCATCGTAGAGGCTTCCACTTTACAAGCATCCGCCCATGCAGCTTGAAATGCCTGCATTTTGCAACATGTACATGTACCTCGGTTAGCAATTTGTCTTTAATATTAGTTACATTTCCGGATTAAATTCATCGACTCTTTGTCCTTCAAATGTTGATTTGTAAAGGCCTAAAGGTGTGTACTGTGTAGTATTTATTTTCAAATGTTTTATGTAAAAAAAATGATAGGATTATATCTATTTTCTCTTTTACAGTTGGTAGTTATTTGACACTACAATTATTGTTGAGAATCTGTGGACCATGAAAACTGCCTTATGTGAGTCTTCTGAATGGTCCCTCATAATTTTGTCCTCTTTTGTCATCCTATTCTTGTTATCTTTTTTCAATGATTTAATTTCTTCCCTTTCTTTATTCATCCTATTTATTATGCATTCTATACTTACATACAACAGAGACCAATCATCACCTGTCTTTTTTCTACAAACGACACAAGTTGCTACAAATCATAGAGTAAAAAATTTAGGCAATTGTAATTCTTGTGACACATGGATTATGTTGTGAATGCCGATTTCGTAGAAGTATATACTTCTTACGTTCCAAAACACAATGTAAACTACTGTTATGCATGTTGTTTAATGACAATGATTGACTATCAGTCTATTATCTAAAATACCCTTCAATGGTGATGAACGAAAAATGATAATATTTATAAAAAGCAATGCTATTACGGAGTAATATTTTGTAATAATTGTCAGTACTTTATACTCGTAATAGCTATCCAAAAAAGTGTTTGTGGTATTTATTTTTGGAATGGGTGGAGAGAATGGTAGGTTACCTTTTAGAACTTTTTTGTGATTGCTTTAGGTCATTTACGATGCTAAAAAGAAGTAAAATTGGTTAGTAGGTGACTAGGTGGCGGATATGCTAATGATGCATGATATCATGAATGTTTAGTTGTAGTCTTAGGGTGATGATATATGTAAATGGTAGGCAATAGTAAATGTAATTAATGCAAAATCCAATAGTATGAACCAGTATTGCTAGAATGCTAGTCTTCTACATGCATTACATTATAGGTGACAAGATGAGGGTGTAGGATAAATGTTAGAATGGGTTTGGGTCCAAACAGGTCATCTTTTAGTATGGGTAGAGTCATATGCATTTAGACAAGATTTTTGGCTGAAGTATTTACTTTTTCTTTTTATCTATTTTACCCATTCTCCTTTGAGCTAATTTCTTTTATTCACCCATTTGGATGAAACACAACCTAGATTGACCCATTTGTCACCTCTGCATTCCATGTTAAGACTTCATTTGCGTGTTGTGATTCTCCCGTCTCATACTGTGGGTCCCATTTCCATTTATTCTCCATATCATGGAATTGGGACCCACTTATCCTACCAAATGAGTCTAAAGCGTAAAAAAGGATGTTGCAGTTTTATAAACATGAAGGCTAGACGGTTTATGTACATAGTTTAACGAGCATATATCTCACCTTTGTATCGTCAGAGTTTCCGTCCCCTTGAGCTCCATAATCAAGCACATTAAATTTTGAACCTTTCTGTGGAGGAGCCTGCGGCTCTTCTGGGACTGGAAGTGGCTGTTTCGCTTTTGGTTTTGGATTTGGCTTTCCAACATTACCTGGATGTCCATGATTCTTTGCTTTCTTTTTGTACAGAGAACTAAAGGGACCAGCTTTACCATGCCTCCAATGCTTACCCCTCCTGGCATTGCAAGTTTCTATGCTTGAAGCCCACACCAGAATTGCAACGACAAGTGCAAATGTAAGTTTTTTGAAACTAAATCCACCCATTTTACTTGGCGTGTTTGTAAGTGTGTGTGAGTTTGTGATTGATGGATTTTTGATGGGTCAAAATGAGGAGTTTGTTTGGTGTTTATATAGGCAGAGTACTTCACGGATAATGTTAGCTCTGCAAAGCAAGAGATTGTTTGATAGCGCCTGACATTCCTTTTTTTATTCTCAACTTTTCATATTACTTCTTTTAATCTTTTCTGTGAAATATAGTTGGGCTTGAGATATATGGTCCCTCTAATTGGGTCCTACTTTGGCCAAATGGCAATATGTTAATTGACTTATTGCAGCCTTGCAGGTTAGTTGGCCAATTGGTTAAGCAAATTTGACATGTGATTTCACTTTTTCAGCAAGCATCAAGGTGATCCCTCTCTTGCTTAATCATCATTATTAGCTTAACAATTATCAATTTATACACGATTATATCAACAACGTTCTTCTAAGAGCTATTCCGATGAAAAAAATAATCCATGTTGACTTTTTCATCGCGGCACCTGAAAATCAGCTCTCTATAGTTATGTCCTTTAATCTTATATTTTTTTTTAAACTTTGATGGGGTTTTTTTTCTGCTCTATATAATACGGCTAGCTGACATACAAATTAAAATAATTTGATTACCTATTTTATGCAGATAGCCATTCTTATAATTACGTTAATGACATAGTTAGTTTGCATAAAGCCATAAAGGGACCTCTAACAGATTCCAATATTGTTCCATCTTGTAAGCTAAATGCCATGCATTTTCATAAGAATGATGGTCTATTTACAAGCAAAAGCCAAATACCATATTCCAAAGGTTGATGACTATTACTACTAGTCTATGACAACAAATTCATATCCTTTTGTTTTTCCAAAAGTTGATGACTCTTAGTTTAAGACAACAAATTCAAATCCTTTAGTGTTCTTTGCTCTATCATTCGGTTACAACTTCGTTTTCCATTTTCATAACTTTGATCCTTTTAAGTCTGTAGGATCATTATTGATTGAAAGAACCCGATAATTTAGCTTACGTTTCACGAACTGCAAACAGAAAATGGAAAATAAATACATCCAAAATGATGAATTGGATGAAGAGGTTTATATGAACAAACCACAGGGCCTCATCATGCCTGGCAATGAAGACAAGGTGTGTAAACTCATTAAGTCTTTATATGGACTGAAGCAAACACTTAAGCAATGGCATCAAAAGTTTGATGAAGTGGTTTTATCTGGTTATTTATTTAACCAAGCTGACAAATGTGTATATAGAAAATTTGATGAATCTGGTAAAGGAGACCTCGTTTGTCTATATGTTGATGATATGCTGATCTTTGGTACTGACCAAGTTTAGGTTGACCTGACAAAGAAATTTTTATCATCAAGGTTCTCCATGAAGGATGTTGATGCAAAGATCCGCTAGGAAGGATTGCCATTGCCCTCCTGTGGATTCTTGATGCCTCAGCAAACCTGTCGAGAAAACAACACGCGTTAGCCTCGTCCTGGGTTTTGTCCCAAGACCAAGCTCCGGCGTGAGAGTAAGTATTTCGTATTGTAATCCGTTGGGCAGAGTTATATATGTGTAGTAAATGTGATGATTTGCATTGAATGTACTTGGGGTATTTATACTACCCCAAGTACTGTAGAATGATTACTTTTTCTGACATATGAGAAACAACCCGCCGAACTACTGTGTGCTTTTGTCAGACGGCGCCTCCACGTGAAAGACAGGTCTTCCCAAATCCCGGACAAGTCAGTATGCGTGTGGTTCTGGCTAAGGACCGCTGGTTAATAGAGGATACCTGGATAATAGGGTGTATTGGCCTTTCCCGATGTTTCATCCTTATCTAGTGCTCAGTCAGCCTTGGTGAGAATGTAGCGTTAGTTGAATGCAGGCCGATGTGTAGTCCCCAGTGGACCAAACCCAGCGGTCACATACACGAACAATGAACGTATTCAAAACAAAATTATTGCCTAAAACAGGTGGGTAGAACAGAAGCTGGTGTTAGATTCATGTAAGAACAATCAATTTTTTAATATATGAGGCTTCCTTTAAATGCCAAAAGTAGACAACTAACTAATAGAGAATGGAGGAGGTATATGTAGTATCGTAGTTTAGGGAGTCCCTCATATACAGATAGATGATAATTACTTGTACATCTATCAGATTTCATTGTAGTATCATTTTTAGTGAAGTTCTGTACTTAAGTTTACATTATCAACGGATGATCTAGTCAAACGATCAATTTAGCCACGTGTAGTTAACCTTGCATTTTTAGTTTGTCATGTTTTCTTTAATGGAAATAAGATTTGAAATTGAACAATATTAACAGATGTCGACTACCATTTTCTTGGATAAAAAATGCGAAAGGGGACCGTATGCCCATTTCATGTTTTCCAACCACACGATTCAAACTCAGAGTTATAGAAGATGAAAAAATCTTAACCATTTGAGTTCTTTTTTTATATATATACTCAAGTTTGATTAGAATAATTGAAGGGCATTTTGTTGGTAGTAGGAGTAATAATTTTAGAGAATATAGAAAGACAAAAAAGGACACGTGAGTGAGTAGGACCTTAAAGTTGTGAAAACCAAACACCAGAAAAAAAGATGAGATAGCTAACAGCCCTTCAATTTGGGATCACATGCCTTCACGGACTATACAGTTGAACGCTCACTCTCTTAACATTTGTTATGTAGCAACATATGGCTCTTATCATTTGAGCCTATCACCACATTATCTCGTTACATATTTCTCTTTTTGTCCAGATAGTTTATGAGCCTACGTGGTTCTATGTCCATGACACTCTAGGTGCACCCGACAGCAATGGTGCCTTTAAGACCCCGTCGTATGACAGACGGATGAAATTGACACAAAATGGGTAAAAACGTCATCGTGTTTTCATATTTGCATCATGTTCATATTCAGACCAAGACAATTGTCATCTAAGTAATACCAGTGTTATATCACTTAGGCTAAACGTAGTGGTGACCGCAGAGGACACCGCCACGTTATCGCCAACTCAGCTTTCTTTCTCCTAGACAAACGTGGACACAAACACCCGTGTGGTTGACCGCACAGGGCCGACCGGACAAATTTTAAAAAAAAAAAAATTTACATTAATAATTAAACCATTACAAACTAAATCGGAAATAAAAAATACACGGAAGAATGAACGAAACAAAAAATTACGGAGAAAAAAAATTACAGTAAATTAGTTGGCATTTGGTTCGATGCCACAAATGTGTTACCACTAGATCTAACTTAAAGATTAGATGAGTTTCTTCGTCGTGGTATTTCTCTAATAACTCGTTAGCATATCTTGTGACGATCCTTAGGGATCATCTTCACGATGTTGTTCATCCCGGATACAAGTCGGGTGAGAGGGGATTGCATTTCTTTTTTCTTTGCGAATTCATATTATGTAATTGATGCAAGTTACATCAAATGGTTATCCTTTTAAGACTCCTAGACGTTGCAGGGGTTTTTAAGATAGCCCATTTTTCTTTAGCACGCCAACACGATCTGTTCCAACACTCTTTTCTTGCTGCTTCATGCCTTGCTTATATATTATTAGCTTTCACTTATTTGAACCTGGCTGACGAAATAAGACTTATTAGCATACCATTCTGGATATATCACGGCAGTAAGATAATTATCCATTTATAGTCACGTCGTTAGCCGCGAATGGACCTCTGGTGCTTTCATACTTTAAGATCATTTAATTAAGGGGTTTGACGTAAAACGTTAAGTCATTGTTCGACAAACCTGCACACCAAAGAAGGCGTGCCAAATCATAAATCTTGTGAGGAAACCGCTTCTAACAAAATGAATGCTCTGAAACCGGAATCACCCCTAATGAATGAGCACGATATGCTTGAGGACATTGAGCCCAACGGCCATTTTGTACAGTCTATGCTGGCACTATCATACAAGGGATACCCATGTTTGTTCTCGTGAAAAGCGTTAGAAGTTTTTCGACGTCAGTTTGCGTATAGGACTTCACATATATCCTCGCCATATAACTCTATATACGTTAAGGAATTTACAGGATTGCATCAAACAATCACGAGAAGTTTTTTCACCGATTTGTAAATAATTTGTGTCTAGAGAATATGTGGAACAGCAACATATGCTAGTATGCAATCACGGAGGTACACTTCACTAAAAGCAGAGAAGGCCAGATTTTTCCGAAATATCACATCCTGCTTGAAATTACGGTCATTTAGCAGTACAAATCTAGACAATGCGATTACCTCTGGTTTCACCTGGGGAACAGCGGATCGGTTCTTCGGCAATCGTTTACGAAATAAATAGGCGTTGTAAAATGGTTTTTTTAGCAAAAGTAAGCTAGCACTAGGCCGGTTCATGAGCACGTAACGGATCTCTATTCAAATAGCTTCGTTGGTATTTTTGGATTGTAGGTAGTAGATGCTTGAATAACCAAAGCCCAAGGCTCCGTCTATTAAAAAACCGGGTGTAAACTATTCATTCGGTTTCATCATACCGTATCATCGAAAAATATACATCTCTGGACATAATTGGAGACTATGTTTGTAGTGTGTGTTTTTGATAAAAAGTGTATAAGTGTGTGAAAATAGGAAAAGATTGATGTTGCGTTTTATAGAAAATAAAAGGATAATTTTTTATTTTATAAGACACGGCTTCATTTACTCGGTCTTCTACCGACCCAAACAATTGCAAAGGTTGGGCGTGGGACTAGTCTTAGTTCCGGGTCGAGGTAATGGGGAACGACCTATTTGCATCATGTTCATATTCAGACCAAGACAATTGTCATCCAAGTAATACCAGTGTTATATCACTTAGAGCACTAAGTACTTTCGGTGTTATTCGACGGTTTAAGAGCAAAAAGTGTTGCCACAACAGCTTTTCCTCTATAACTCAGAATTTATAACTCAACTTAAAAACATCATCCATCATCACTCAAGTTATAAGACACCTTAAAGTTTTACCATTTTGGAAGTGCAAAATACATCCCTGTGGTTTACCAAAAAATCGTCTCACGTCCCTCGTCAATACTTCGCGCAGATTTCATACCTCCGTTAGTAAATTGAGGCACAGTACGTCCGTACGTCCCTGAGGACGAATGGTGCAAATTGTTTTCCCGTTAAGTACTAACGTGCGTATAACAGAAAGGGTATTGTTGTCTTTTTGCTTATACAGAGATGTATGGTGAACCTTTGCCTTTTATTTATTTTTTTTAAAAACGCTAAAGGAGATACAAAGCCTTAATGGGAAGCTGGCAGCCCTAAGCGGATTCCTTTCGAAGGGTGCCGACAAGTCGCTTCCATTCTTTAAAGCCCTTAAAAGCTGCACAGATAAGAAGACTATACAGTGGACAGGTGATGCCGAGGAAGCCTTTCGAAAAATGAAGGAGTTTATAGAAATATTACCAACACTTACAACCCAATCAAAGGTGAAGTATTAGTAATGTACCTCGCGGCTTCGACATAAAGTATAAGTGTTGTTCTACTCGCAGAAAGAGAAAAGAGACAAATTCCGATCTATTTCGTAAGTAGGGTATTACAAGGGGCAGAATTAAACTACCCAGAATTGGAGAAGCTCATATTAGCTCTCGTCCATCCTGCAAGAAGACTTCAAAGGTACTTCCAAGCTCACCCCATTATGGTATTGACCGATAAACCCATTATGCAAGTCCTCGCAAGGCATGAGAAATTAGGACGGATAGCTAAGTGGGCTATCGAACGAGAGGAACACGACATCAAGTTCAAAGAACGTAACTCTATGAAAGGGCAGATACTAGCTGAATTTCTGGCTGAAACACCCTCCGTAGAAGGTAAAGATATGGAGATCAAGGAATTGGAAGGTACAAACAAAGCCCCAAAGTTAGAGAGCACTTGGAAGTTGTATACCGTTGGTCAGCCCCGAAGGAAAGGAATACACGTACGCTCTAAGGTTCGAGTTTGAGACCACCAACAACGAAGCAGAGTATGAAGCATTGTTAGCAGGTCTAAGAATAGCTGCAGACATGAAAATTAAAGATTTGTCCATCTTTGTGGACTCCCAACTAGTGGCCAGCCAGGTCAAAGGTCTTTTCGAAGCAAGACGGCCCGTGATCAAGCAATACTTAGAAAAGACAAAGGAGGTTCTCGGAAGTTTTGACAGCTACACCATGGAACATGTTCGAAGAGACCCAAACAAGAAAGTTGTCGCCTTGAGCAAGCTAGCTTCGATGACTTTTTCACGTCTTGCCAATGAAGTTTTAGTAGAAGTTTTGGCCGAAAAATCGATCGTTCAAAGAGAGGCAACGGACATCATAAAGGAAGAAGGTGAAAATTGGATGTTGCCAATCCGAGAATACTTACTATTTGGCCTACTTCCCAAATATCCACAAAAGGCAAGGAAGTTGAGAGTCAGGGCATCTAAATACAGGATCATCGATGAAAACCTATATCGTAAGTCGTATTTGTCACCATGGATGCGATGTGTATGACCGATACAAGCTAAAGGCATCATTTAAGAAGTGCACCAAGGCTCTTGCGGCATGCATGCGGGGCCACGACCAGTTTTGTCCAAGATCATGAAGCTAGGGTACCACGATGCACAGTGATGCAAAAGCATAAATCTATAAATGTGAGGCATGTCAAATTCATTCATCAGCACCAAGAATGCCAAAGCAAGATATGACATTAATAACTTCGGCGTGGCCTTTTTCTCAATGGGGAATCGATATCGTATGACCTTTACTAAAGGCTCCGAGAGGTGCAAGGTTCCTAGTCGTAGCTATCGATTACTTTACAAAATGGGTAGAAGCGAAGCCCTTAGTATCTATAACAGGAAAGCATATGGAGAAGTTTGTTTGGGAGCACATCGTATGCAGATTCGGAGTTCCCCAAATCATCATCTCCGATAATAGGAAACAGTTTGCCGAAAGAATCTTTCTAGTCTTTTGCCAAAGACTTGGTGTATACCAGTCCTTCACCTCGGTCTATCATCCTCAAGCAAATGGACAAGTAGAAGTCACAAACAGAGACATCATCAAAGGTATGGAACAGAGATTGGGAAAGAACCATCAAGGCTGGGTAGATGAGCTACCACAAGTACTATGGGCACACAGGACATCACCAAAATCCAACAACGGAGAAACTCCATTCAGTTTAACTTACGGCTCAGAAGCCGTCGTTCCCATAGAAATAAGTGTGGAAACAGAAAGGGTAAAGGAATTCAAAGTCAGAAATAATGACAAGAGACGTCGAGAAGACCTGGATATCCTTGAAGAACGGAGGGAGATAACTTTCATTAGAGAAGCTCACTACAAGCAAAAGCTGGAAAGGTACTACAACAAACGTGTCTGACTATCTACATTGAATCCAAGTACATATTTACTTCGACTTAACATTGCAAGTAAAGCCGAGTTCTAAGAAAAAATAGGACCAACATGGGATGGGCCCTACGTAGTAAGAAAAGCCCGCGAAGATGGAGCCTACAAACTAGAAACACTTATTGGTCCCTAGTTGATCGAACATGGAACGCTTCAAACCTTCGTAAGTTTTACATGTAAAACTTACTAATTATTGTTTTTTAGGAAGTCATTGTTTAGACTACCTTTTGTCAAAGGGAAATTTACTAAGTGTAGCAAACTAGGTGATCATGTTCAAAATGATGTAAATCTTTCTACACGATTAATGAAAGTAATGAATCCCATTCAAAGCTCTTGTGTCGTTATTTACAACAAAGATTTGACTCACCAAGTACTGAAAGTTTCAACGTGCGAAAGGATGATGTAAGGCCACACATGAGCCTTACACTTAACATCCAAATTCACGTTAACTTCCTAAAGGTCTTCGTTCGAAACCTTTTGGGCTAAGGCGGAGCGGGTTGCAACCCTCTGTCACAAGCGAAGGATTGCTTGATAAAACCTTGGTGATTAATTCACATTTTGGAAAGGCCACACTTGAGACTTAGACAATAAAAATAAAGCAATGCTAAACTTTGCATAATATAAAGATGAGGATAATTTACCCTTCATTCAAAGTAACATTCCTAAAATGTTACTCACATGCATAAAATATTCAAACACAAGCATTATAGTAAAATGTGTGTGAACAAATACCACGGGTACATACCACTCGGGAGATCAAAATAACGCCTACAAGGCGACCTTCACCTGTCTGGATTTGGCACCTTCGAAGATGAAGGTTTAGATTTCGATTGAGAAGGGGCAGACTTGGAACGAAGGGACTTAGGCCTCTTAGGCAGAAGAACCTCTAAAGGAGCATATGGATCAGCAGTAGCCTTCGTAAAAAATGGATAAGAGGCAGTGGCTACGTTGTCACTAGCTTGGTCAAATTCCTTCTTTGAAAAAGGGCGGTAACCAAGCATCTTCTCGATCTCGAATGGCTCTTTTAGGGTAGCCACCTCTTCAAAAGCTGAACACCTACCGTGAACAAGGGCTATCTTGACAAGTCGAGCAACAAAAAGACCCATCTTATCACTACAGACAAGCTCTATAGCAACATGGGGAACACCTTTCGCTACCACCACAACCCTGTCCTATTTTAGCCCATCAATCTCCTGCAGAAGCCGAGTCTCAGAACTCTTCAACCTTTATCTCTTGATCTCCAAGCCTTTTATCTTGGAACGAAGGATAGCAAGAGTATGATCATAGTTAACCCATTTTTTCTCTTCGAGGACCAGCCTACTATACTCACCATGCAAATTACTCACCTGCCCCTACAAAGTTTCAATCTACGCACGAAGGTCCAGAACAAGAGGGTTTTTATCCAAATCCTGCAGAGCATCATTACACTTAGCCTCAAGCTCAGCATAGGCCTTATCCTTCTCCCTTTCCCTTTCCCGGATAGCATCGCAAGCAGCCTTAGCCTCCGAAAGGGTAGACATTAGCTCGCGGGTCCTTCTATTCATGATGTTATCCAAGACAACTTGCCGCATGTAATCCTTGTCGTGAATATCATAGAGCTTGTCTAAGGCTTATTTCTTTGAGATGTTGCTTCCATGAAGGAGGAGTTACATGAGCAATAACCCAATGACAATCTGCGGAGTCTTTTAGTTCTTTGGTCGATGGAAATTCTGTATATAAGAACGAATAATATTACAACCCTTCGACACTCCAAAGAAAGGAATATGTGAACGAGGAAATTTACCATGAATGTCGGGATCACTGTCAACATCTAAAGGATCAGAAGGTTCACCAATACCTTTGCTTGCTTGGGGCGGAACCTTACGAGTTTTGTGGCGGGTCTCCCTACCCGAAGACGCAGAAGCAGCTTGTTTCCTCTTCCTAGCAACCTTCGAATACATGCTCACTTTCTGATTCTTCGCTTTTCCAACAATCGAACGGTCGATCAAAATAACTTCATCTTTCTCGGAGGGGGTGTCATCAGAATCAGCCATGTTCTCAACAAACTGAGAAGGAGCAACAACATTAAGAGGCTCCATGTAAGTCACCGGAGTCTCATTATTCACAAATACGGATGGAGACTCCCCTCCCTTATTTTTTAGATCCTCTCTAGGAAGAAATTGAATTTCACCTTCAATTCCTTCTATCATAAACTCCTAAAATTGGTCTCTGCAACAAAAAAGGAAAAATACATTATTAGCCGAAGTGCTAAAGTAAAAAAGAAAAAAAAATCTTAGAAAATGGGAAATCGGGTGTTTTATAACTTGTGATCTCTTAACTCTCTCAACAAAAATCTTTGCTACTTTTCAAAGGTTTAGTTTGGGGAAGTTTCGAGGTATTTGGTTATAAGGCATGTGATATTGCGTGAGGACACGCAATCGTTTAGTTTGGGGAATTTTGATAAGTGTAGAATACACATATCCGTTTGTACCTAAAATAACCCAATTAAACCCAAAACAGACCAAAAATGGCAAAAATATGCTTGTATTTGTGTTTTGTGTGTGCAGGTACGGATAAGACGAAAATCACAAGAAAACAGTCAAAAACGGGCAAGCACGGACACGAGAATCAGAAGAGTACAAAAAGAAGCCAAAGAATCAAAGCCGAAGCCAGAAAAGTCAAGCCTTAGTCAAATCCAGTCAAAGAAAAGTCAAACAATGGTCAACAAAAGTCAACAAGACCCACAATATTCCATTTTCACCCTCCAAGTTTCACTAAAATCCAAAAATAGCCCCTCACCTCTTATTGGGCCTTAAAAACCCAAATGGGCCTTACCCGGATCCTTAGGCCCAAAACCTTAGCCCATTTCCTTTTATAACAAACCACAAGGGCTAAACTTGCAATTTCTTTAAGTTATTTATAACTAGAAAAAGAGGAAAGAAAGACAAGGACCATTTGTGTAATATTCCAAAGTCATAACAGTTTTTAACTGTCAAAAAATAGGCGCGAAACCTTTTTTATTATTCATCGTCACTTTCAACTCACTATCCAGGGTAAATCAAGGGGCAAATGAGAATTAAAGGGTCCTTTAGTCAATTAAAGAGCTCATAAGTGCAAGGCAAGGGTCAAATCAGTCTTTCCAAGGGATTCTTAAGCTCTCTCACAAGCTCATTACCACGTCAGCAATGGTAAAAGCACAAAGAGGTGTGGGTTTTTGTGCTAAAACACTCAGTAAAGAAGCATAAGTGAGCCTCAAACGGATTGCCACGCTGGCAATCCGTGTGAGGTCACTTAGTGATCCAACGGCCAAAAACAAAGACCCAATGATTGATTGATTTGATGGTGGATGATTGATGAAGGCAAGGGGCTAGAAGGTTCTTTGTTCAGCTATAAATAGCCCTCAACTCTTCACACACACGGCATCTTTCTTTCTAGTTTTTTTTAGCTTAGTGTAGTCTTTAGAAGCTTATTGTAATTTTGATCAAATTGAAATTTCTTTTTAAAGTAATGTAATTCAGTTTTCAATTAATGAGACTTAGTTTAATTTTGTCATAAGCTCGTTTTACTTTCAACTTTTAAGCTCTCTCAATAAGTTTATCTGTCTTAATAATCTAATAAGCTGATAATAAGCTCTCAAGAGTCTCTAAGCTTTTGATTTGAGCTTAACCAACCTTAATATTACCTTAACAATTAAATCAGTTTAAAAATATATACAATACCTTTACATTTGGATTGGAAAGCTTATGGAAGGGGGATCTACAATGGAAGTATTCCCAAGGACTTTACCCTAGCTTATTTAATAAGCTAGGGAGCTTGTAGCTGCTCTTAATTGAGATCTCTTGTTTAGCTAGAGGAGTTTGTAAGTTTCTCTTTTATTTCCTTTTATTCTAGCTTTAAACAGTGATCTCATTGCTTTCTATATTTAGATCTGCTTATTTGCTTATTAAGTTTGCTTATTGTTGCTTATTTGTGTTTAATTTAGCTAATTAGTCACAATTGTTCATCTGTTTTTGCTTTTCATAACCTAGATCATAATTTTTATATAATCAGTCATTTAAGCTTTAAAAAACCAAAAATTGTAGAGATTAGCTAAATCTTAGATTATAGCTTAATACAGTTGTTGATTCATGTTTGTTAGGGTAGATTTAAGCTAGTTTTCATCTGGTAGTTAATACTTATTAATTAGATTTGCATTTCAAAGCTTTACTCAAATCTGTCATCATTTAAAGGGGTGTTTGGAATAAGCTTCTTTGACCACAAATAGTCAAAGTGAGCTTTAGTTTTTCATTAAGGCAGTTTAAATTTCATTCAAAATTTATAGTTTAAGAGTTTTTATAAGTTAGAGTTTGAAAATGAAAAGATTATAGCTTATTCTCATAGTTCCTGCACCAGGGGAGCTTTAGCCTAGGTTTCAGTTACTTCATTTTGATCCTAGCTCTTTAAGCTTTTGATTGAGCTTAAATTGCATTGTGTTTATACACTCTATTAGAGTGTGTTCAAGTGCAGGTTTACCCTTTTGGTAACCTGCACTCTTGGTTTACACTTGTGCAAAGTGTAGCAGTACTAACTTTAAGTTAGTACTGCTGTCACTTTTAGTCTAGTTTTAGTTAAGTAAATAATGGAGTTCTTAGTTCTTAGGTTAAAGTAGGCTTAGGTCTACTATAGCTTAATAAAGATTAGGTCTAAATTTCACTTACGTAGCTATAGCATAGTTTAAATTCAGACTGTTAAAATCACTAAAAAAAAAACCTCAAAAGCCAAAAAACAGTAGGTTAGTTAAGTAGATTATTATTTTGTTAATCTTAGCTTATGATCCTAGTTTTTATAGCTTTAAATAGATAGATTATAAGTAGCTTTATCAGTTCTCAATATTAAAAGTTTTAGAGTCCAGTTTAGCTTTTTAAGTTTTTTAGCTCATTTGAATTTTGTGCTAATTGGCTTATGTCCTGAGTTTGTCTAATTCATGCTTATTTTCAGTAGCTTAAAAGTACTTTAAGCTCTAATTTCTTTTCATTTTTAGATTAAGCTACTTATAAGCTTCTTAGAACACTTTTCCTTTTTAGTTTTAAGCTTAAATTGAGCTTGTTACAAGCTTTTAAGTGAGAATAAGCCCAAAAGCCCACTCACTGTGACAGCAGCTTATATAAGCTGTTTTTGAGCTTATAAGTTAGTTTTAGCTTATGTTTCCTTTATTAAAGTAGCTTATTTTTGTGTCTTCTATAAGTCCTAGTATTTAGTTTTTAAAAGTAAAAAAAATATAAAAAGGTGCAAAAAGGGGTTGCTCACACTCGAACCCACGACCTCCCACACACTTCACATATGCCTTAACCAGTTTGCTACATTAGCTCATCCATTAGTATAACACACCATTTAATACTAGTACACGTTTTAGTTTTCCTTTTTATAAAAAAAGCCGTAGCTTATTAAGCTCATTTGAGAGCTTAATCGTTAAGCATTTTTGTTTTTCTTATTTTTCTTGTGTTCCTGCTAGTATTTAGGATTTATCCTGAATTTTTTAGATTTTTCTAGCGTAAATTTTATTTTTAATCATTTTTCGAAAGGTAAAATCTTATAAAATCATTAAAAAATAGAAAAAAGTTTCAGAAAAATACAAAAAAATAATTTTTAGTTTTATAAAAAATAGCTTTAGGTTTACATCCAGAAAAATCATTTTTACACTTTTTAGATCTTAAATTTCATTTTTGAGCTTTTATTTTAAATTTTAAAAATAGGATTTTAATAATAAAAATAGTTAAAAATAGTTTTCTTTGCTTTTATAATATTTTAGACTTTTCTAAGCTTAAAAATCATTTTTCCAAATTTTTAGAACTTAATTTGCTATTTTTTAAGATTTAATTAGATTAAATTAGTTTTTAATTCATAATAAATTCAAAAATAATCAAAAAAAATGTTTTTCTTTTTCCTAAAATTTTCTTTTGTCCTATCTTAGGTTTAGAAATTTAGTTTGCATTTTTAGGGTTTAATTTTAGTTTACTTACTTATTAGTCGCGTTTTATTATTTTACCGTATTTGTTTAATTGTTTAAATTGCTTTTATTTAGTAGATATAGATTATCAAAAATATCTTTGCTTTATTCAAATCAGAATCCAAGCTTAAACGAGGTTTCAATTTCACTAGTCGTTGGGGAAACGACCCGGGTGATCATACTTACCCGGTTTAATATACGTATTATATATTATATTATATATATTTTTGAGAGTGAATTTTATCAAGGGTAACTTGGTAATTTTCTTAATTACTCTTAAGGTTATATTATATTGTGATATATTTTAGGTCTATAAAACTGCTATCAATAACATATTTAAATCAATTGATATCCAAAATGTCAAAGGGTTTAACATTTTTTATAAGGGGAGAAAATGTGATTAAAATATGTGTATAATAATAATCGTGATTATTAGGACTCATATACTCCGCCCAAACGTGCTAAACAATTTCGAATACCGAAGCACATTTTGAGGGGGAGCGTTTATAAAATAATCAAAAAACGATCGAGGTACTAAACGCTTTGATATTTATATCATAAGTACCTTAATTGAATTTTCAATTTGTTTTATGGAACATTCTCAACGGAGGTGTTATCATAATCAATTCCGTGTAACCGTTAAAATTCATTGTAAAAAAAAATTAGTGTAAAGTTTTGCTTTTTGATTTTTAGTTTTTCTTTTTATGCGCACTCGTTCGCAATCTCGAAGACGTCGACAACAACAAACTCTTCCGGTTGTTGAAAATTTTGAACCAATTGTCGATCAAAACATTGTTGCAATGGCCGACAATCGTACCATGGCCCAAATGTTACAAGCACCCATCGAGGGGTATGAAGATGCTATAGTTGTTCCACCGATCAATGCTAACAATTTCGAGCTTAAGCAACCTTTAATCAATCTTGTGCAAAGTAATAAGTTTACGGGTAGACAAGACCCTCACAATCACCTTCGATTTTTCAACAAAGTCACTTCAACGTTTAGACATCCCGAAGTTCCGAACACTTCGATAAAGCTTTTGCTTTTTCCTTTTTCTCTAGACGGTGAAGCCCGAGATTGGTTAGACAAAGAACCTCCAAGATCAATTCTCACATGGGACGACCTTGTTTCAAAATTCATAAACCAATTCTTTCCACCATCAAAAACAACTTACCTTCGAAACAAAATCACCAATTTTTTCCAAGAACCAAACGAAACCTTCAATGAAGCATGGGAACGTTTTAAAGGACTCCTTCGTCAATGTCCTCACCATGGCTTCTCGGAACTACACCAACTCGATACTTTTTACAATTCTTTGAATTCAAACGATCAAGATGCCTTAGATTCCGCCGCGGGTGGCAATTTCTTAGACAAGATGCCTCAAGAAGGTTTAGCGATTATTGAAAGCAAGTCAAAAGTTCGTTACTCAAGGAGTCGTGCTAGTGATTCAAGAGTGAGTACGGATGCTCCTCTTTCTAATTCTTCACCTTCTATAATTCTTTCGATATGCAACACATAGCCGCTTCTTCTGAGGTTAACCTGACTATTCAGTATGAACGAAAATGATGAATGAAATGAAAGCTTTAGTTGTTACTACTCCTGCACCCGTCAAAGCAGTTGAGGAAGTATGTGTCACTTGTGGATCAAATCACCATTTTAATCATTGTCCGTTAACCCGAGGTGGAAATGATTTTCCCGTTTTTCATGACAACATCCAACAATTTCAACAAACCGCAGCCGTTGGCAATTTTCTTCAAAGAAACCAACCATCCAATTTGGCAAGTCAAATGAAACCACCGGGTTTCAATCAACCGAATGTCCAAAACAACCAAAACCGATATCAAGGAAACAATTTCAATTCAAACCAAAACCGTGGAACCAATTTTAACCAAAACCGTCAAAACAATCAAGGAGCCGTTTATCAAGCCCCACCATACCAACCACCAACAAATCAACCTTTGGTTAATCAAGCTTTACCTCCCGTTTCACAAATTCAAGGTGTGTCTAAAACGGATTTTGAAAGTTATGCTAAAGCAAATGATGCGAACATGAATAACTTACAAATGAAGTTAGATAATTTTCAAAGAAACCAAAATGATTTTCAAAGAGTTTACAATGATTCTCAAAAGAAGCAAGATGATTTTCAGAAAATGATGCTCAGTTTCATGCAAAGCTATCACACCAACCAACCTTCAAGTTCAAGTTCTTTACCAAGCAATACCATTCCAAATCCTAGGAATGAAGCCAAGGCAATTACAACTCGTAGTGGTGTTTCATACGATGGACCTCCGATTCCACCGCCGGTGGTGGAAAAGGAAATACGGAGCTACCGAGCACCGAAGACATCCAACCTCCTCCATTCGTCCAAGAACAAACCAAAGACAAAGAACCAATCGAAGAACCTTCTTTCGTTGCTAACAAAGCCAAACCTAATTTGCCTTACCCGTCAAGACTCAACAAACAAAAGATTCATGAAAAAGATGACATTCTTTCTTTAAAGTTTTATGAAAAACTATCGAAACCTGTCCATTTTGGAGCTTAGTTTTGCGGATGCTCTCATCCATATGCCAAAGTGTGCGTCAATGTTTTTAAAAGATGTTAAATATCAAAGACAATTGATTGAGTTAACACAAAACGCCGTTTGAATGAAAATTTGTAGTGCTGTTGTCCCTAAAAAAGCTTCCAGAAAAGCTAGGTTGACCCCGTCGATTTCTCAATTCCATGTGATTTTTCGGAGTTCGATAGTGACGTTAGCCCTTGCCGAATTGTTGCTAGTATCAATCTCATGCCTTTATCCATTTGGAAAAAGCTTCAACTCCCGGGCCTAACTGAAACAAAAATGGTTTTAGAGTTAGCCGACCGTACAATTTCCAAACCAACCGGTGTCGCCGAAAATGTTTTTGTCAAAGTAGGGAAGTTTTACTTTCCCGCCGACTTTGTTGTGCTTGATTTTATAGCCGATCCTCGAGTACCATTGATACACCCCGGGCGACCCCGAATTCCTAGGACGTCTCATGCATTAATCGATGTTTACGAAGGAGAGACTACTCTTAGGAAAGAAGATCATCGTTAACCCTTAAATGTGGTGATGCACCTTCCATTTCATACAACAATCTCGAATCATTGAAGAAAGTTGATCTAATCGATGCTGCTTGTGAAATTTATTCACAAGAAGTACTTGGATTTTCCGATTCCGTTGCTTACAACAATCCTTCTCCGTACTACGATCCGATTGTTTCCATTTCATCTCCGACACTTACTCCTTTTGATGAAAGTGATTTTCTACTCTTCGAAGAAGCCGATGCTTTCATAGCTATCGATGACGAGCAAATTTCAACAGAAATTGATGCTACGTACTATGATCCCGAGGGTGACATTCTCATTCTCGAGGCACTTCTCAACAATGATCCATTACCTTCACCAAACCAAGGAGTTTTTCACCTGGAATTCAAAAAGATCTTAAAATTGTTGAGCCAAAGAAGTCTTCACTCAAATATGCTACTTCTTATGAACCAAAGAATGAACTTCCCGAAGTCGAACTTAAAGAGTTACCATCGCATCTCGAGTATGCGTTTTTTTAGGAGGAATATAACAAGCTTTCCAGACATAATTTCAAAAGATTTTAGCCAAATAAAATACCTCCTCATTAACGTTTTTGAAAAACCAAAAACAAGCAATTGCTTGGAAACTTTCTGATATCCGAGGCATAGATCCAGAGTTTTGCTCTTACAAAATCCTTTTAGAAGATGATTACGAACCTTCAGTCCAACATCAAAGGAGGGTTAACCCTAAAATCCACGACGTCATCAAGAAAGAAGTAGAAAAACTTCTTGACGCGGATTGAAATCATCCCAGATACTCGGATAGTCATTGGTTAGTCCGGTCCATTGTATCCTTAAAAAAGGTGGTAGACCGTGTCAAGAACGGAAGAAAATGAACTGGTTCCTACAAGATTGTCACAGGATGGTGAGTTGCATCGATTATCAAAGTTAAACGAAGCCAACTTGTAAAGAACTATTTTCCCGTTGACCATTACATGACCAAATGTATTAAGCGATTAGCCGGCAACGAATTTTATTGTTTCTTAGATGGTTTTTCAGGGTATTTTCAAATCCCAATTGATCCTAAAGATCAAGAGAAAACTACTTTCACGTGCCCATACGGAACTTTCGCGTACCGTCGTATGCCATTCGGTTTGTGCAATGCACCCGAAACTTTTCAACGTTGTATGATGGCCATTTTTCACGACATGATAGAAAAAACGATGGAAGTCTTTATGGACGATTTTTTAGTTTTCGGAGATTCTTTTTCCTCGTGCCTTGCCAATTTAGACAAAATGCTCAAACGGTGTGAAGACACCAAATTAGCACTAAATTGGGAAAAGAGCCATTTCATGGTTAAAGAAGGCATTGTTTTAGGACATAAGATCTCTAGAAAAGGAATTGAAGTCGATAAGGCCAAAGTTGATGTAATTTCAAAGCTTCCTCACCCAACGACCGTTAAAGGAATCAGAAGTTTTCTCGGGCATGCTGGATTCTATCGAAGATTTATCAAAGACTTTTCCAAAATCTCTCGACCCATGACCCATCTCTTAGAGAAGAACACTCCTTTCATTTTCTCGGAAGATTGCATTCTTGCCTTTCAAACATTGAAAAAGAAGTTAACCGAAGCTCCAATTCTTATTGCTCCGAATTGGGACCAACCTTTTGAAATCATGTGCGATGCAAGTGATTATGCAATAGGTGCGGTCCTAGGGCAAAGGATTGAGAAGCATTTTCGACCAATTCATTACGCAAGTAAGACCATGACAGAAGCAGAATCAAACTACACAACAACGGAAAAAGAAATGCTTGCAGTTGTTTACGCGTTTGAGAAGTTTCGATCATATCTAATCATGAACAAGAGTGTTGTTTACACAGACCATTCCGCATTGAAATACCTTTTCAACAAGAAAGACGCCAAAGCACGATTGCTACGATGGGTCTTACTTCTTCAGGAATTTGATTTCAAAGTTATCGATACCAAGGGAGCTGAAAACTATGCAGCCGATCACCTCTCTCGTCTTGAAAACCCGTATGAGAATGTTTTTGATCCTAAGGAGATTAATGAAACTTTTCCTCTTGAAACGTTGAATACGGTGACTTCTCATGATGACCAAAATATCCCGTGGTTTGCCGATATAGCAAATTACCACGCGGGGAATTTTCTTATCAAAGGAATGTCAACCCAACAAAAGAGGAAGTTTTTCAAGGATATAAAGCATTACTTTTGGGATGATCCCTATCTCTTTCGAACATGTGCGGATCAAATCATCCGTAGATGTGTATTTGGCCAAGAAGCGCTTGAAATCCTCAAGGCTTGCCATGAAGGACCCACCGGGGGCCATCACAGTGCCAACATCACAGCTCGGAAAGTATTTGATGCCGGTTTCTTTTGGCCTACGATTTATAAGGATGCCTACGAATTGATCAAATCTTGTGATGCATGTCAAAGACAAGGCAAAATCTCTCAACGTGATGAGATGCCTCAAAATGCAATCCAAGTTTGTGAAATTTTTGATGTATGGGGTATCGGATTATTATTGACCTTTACCGTCGTCCTAGAGGAACAAATAATATTTCTATAGCCGTCGATTATCATTTCCAAATGGTTGAATCGAAAGCGCTCCCCCACCAACGATGCTAGAGTAGTTGTGTAAGTTTTTAAAATCCCTTTCTCCGCCGATTCGGTGCTCCTAAGCAATCATAAGCGATCGGGGACCCAATTTTTTTGTAATGAACAAATTGCTAAAGTCAGCAAAATATGGTGTCACCCATCGTCTTTCGACTCCTTACCACCCTCAAACTAGTGGGTTCAAGTTGAAGTCACGAACGAGGTCCTCAAAAATTTTTAGAGAGGACTGAAGGAGAAAGACCGTGCCTTCATGGTCCGTTCAAGTTAGATGATGCATTATGGCTTTTTAGGACCGCTTACAAGACACCACTTGGAAGCACTCCGTACAAGTTAGTCCTATGGAATAGGCGTGTCACTTACCCATCAACAAGGAACACAAAGCATATTGGGCTCTTAAGCATGCCAACTTTGATTTAAAGACCGCGGGCGATCATCGAAAGCTTCAACTCAATGAACTTAGCGAGCTTCGTGATCAAGCTTACGAGAATTCGCTAATCTACAAGGAGAAGACAAAGAAACTACACGATTCCAAGATAAAGAACCGAATCTTCAATGTTGGTGATCAAGTCTGCTTTACAACTCCCATAAAAGATTTATTCTCTCTCTGGAAAGCTCATATCCCGATGGTCAAACCTTCACATCAAATCACTGAAGTTTATCCTTATGGCACTGCCAAATTGTCTCATGCCGATGGTTCTAATTTCAAAGTCAATTGCCACCGTCTTAAGCACTACTATGGAGGGGATACACCACCATTGGTTATCCCGGATCTCCAGACTTTCCCTAAGGACAACTAAATTCAGGGATCGAGTCAAGCTTGCGACTCGGTGACCAAAAACAAGCCGCTTCGTGGGAGTTCACCCCATGCTTATCCTTTCTATTTTCTTTCTATTTTCTATTATCAAATGTGTTTGTTGAGAGAGGCTTGTGCTCTTTTCCGATTTCTCAATGGTTTGTTTGCATGTTTGTTGTTAATGTTTTAGTAGGATCAAACCCAACAATTTTCTGAATCCTCTCGTGTCCGGGAGATATGTCCCTTCTAACGCGAGCTTTGTCATCCCTTTTTGTATGAAATTAGTTTGGGAGATTCATATTCCTTTCATCTTATCGATTAACGTTTATCTCTGCATACCTCATAAACGGCTTAGATTTTCGAAGAGACCGACCTTTAAACATTGAGGACAATGTTTCGTTTTAGTTTGGGGAAGGGAATCTATCGATTTGATGTTGCTTTTATTGTTTTGTTCTCACGTACCCATATTCCCACAAAAATAGCAAAAAATTTTAATTTTTAAGTTCTTAATTGTCATTTATAAAAAAAATTAATAATATAAAATAAAAAAATAAATAAGTGTTGAAATAAAATGTAGGTTTTCCGTTGGTAAGAATAAGAAGTAATTTTTGACCCGATCGTACGTGTATTAGAGTTCTAGCTTTCTCCCTTAACAATTAATGATGATAGTTTGTGCTAGTCTCATGTAGACTTTAAACATGCTAGACTTGAAATCGTTAGTAAATGAAAACTTGTGCTAATCTCAAGTAGATTTTAAATATGCCGAGTTGGATTTTATATAGGCTAAGTATTTGCGAATTTCTTTTGCAAAGAATAAGAAATGATAGTGTTGTTTACGAATTAGGATGCTAAACAAAGTTTATTTGGAAAACTTAAAGGCTTATAAGAATAACTTGTGATTTTTCTTCCCCGAAGCTCTTAAAATGACTAATTATACGTGTTCTCTTTAATTTTTACAAATTAGAGTTTTACTCTTAAAAGTCTAATCAACATATTTAGAGAAAAAGCTTTATCGATGAAGTCGACATCATTTGTAAATAAGAATTTTAGTTCAAGTTTATACTTTGGTTTTCTAAAACGAAATTTTTCTATTTGCAAAAATAATGATAAAAAAATGCAAGTTATAAATCCTTAGTGTTAATAATTAATATACAAACTCCATCGCAATAAAGTACATGGGCATTTGTCGGTTCGCTCCCGATGTGACATCGAAAGAAAGGATGGAGGATGTATATTTAGGGTTGGTATCATAATAAGTACACGACTCCTTGCGGAGGCGTGGCCGATGTGTCGTGAAAGAAAAGAGATACCGATTCCTAGCCTAATACTGTAAATATAAATAATAAAGTTTGCAAAGATAGAAAATTAATAGTAAAAGTTTTCATTTTCTAAAACCAAGGGTATTCTTTTGAACTAAGGTTTGCAAAAGTCTACAAGGCTTTTTCATCGGAAGTTCATGCGTTTCGATTAGTATTCTCCGGATGGGGTGTCAAAAGCCTTAGCACTTACCCGATGACGGTGGGATTGCTAGAGAAGAAAGTCATTCATGGGACAAGTGAACCAACGATGTCTTAGCTAAGGAGGTTTTTGTTTGCTTTGAGTTGTGATTCTACTAAGTGATTAACATATTAGCCCAAAAGGCCCATGTGTAAAGCTTGGTCGGATTTCAACTATCTAAATATGTGGATTTAATGGTTTAAATTAATTTGAACACACACACCTAAATATATGATTTATGTCGGGAAGAGGAATTCACAAGTTGTAATTTGATAGTAGGCCTTTAGCATCTTAGTTCGTAATCAATAGTGATCTTATTTTTAAGCTTAGCATGGGAAAAGTGAAAAATCGGGGATGATGAAGTTATCTTTTAGACACTTAATTGTGCTTTTTGTTCTATGATCCTAAAAGTTACCAATAAGGTAATGAAAACAATACATTATGTCAACACAAATAAATTGTAGTTAGGTATTTAGTTATCAAGAAAAAACATAAAAAGAGAAAAATCTTAGAAAATGGGAAGTCGGGTGTTTTATAACTTGTGATCTCTTAACTCTCTCAACAAAAATCTTTGCTACTCTTCAAAGGTTTAGTTTGGGGAAGTTTCGAGGTATTTGGTTATAAGGCATGTGATATTGCGTGAGGACACACAATCGTTTAGTTTGGGGAATTTTGATAAGTGTAGAATACACATATCCGTTTGTACCTAAAATAACCCAATTAAACCCAAAACAGACCAAAAATGGCAAAATTATGCTTGTATTTGTGTTTTGTGTGTGCAGGTACGGATATATCAAAAATCACAAGAAAACAGTAAAAAACAAGCAAACACGGACACAAGAATCAGAAGAGAACAAAAAGAAGCCAAAGAATCAAAGCCGAAGCCAGATAAGTCAAGCCTCAGTCAAATCCAGTCAAAGAAAAGTCAACTCATGGTCAACAGAAATCAACCACTACAAGACAAAACCTCACAATAATCCAATTCCAGTCCCTCAAGTTCATAAATGTCCAAAAATGACCCCTCACCTCTTATTGGGCCCTTAAACCTTATTGGGCCTTAAATACCCTAAAATTCCTCACCCGGATCCATTTGGCCCAAAAGCCCATTTAAAAGCCCACTTAGCTTAGCCCATTTCTCCTTTAATAAACCATAAGGGCTAATCTTGCAATTTCCTAAAGATGTTTATAACAAGAAAAAGGGAAAAGAAAGACAAGGGCCATTTGTGTAATATCCCAAAGATATAACGATTTTAACTGTCAAAAAAATGGGCGCGAACCCCTTTTTACTATTCATCGTCACTAACATTTCACGAGCCAGGGTAAAACAAGGGGCTTTTCAAAATCAAAGGACAAAGTGGTCAATTCTTGAGCTCCTAAGCAAGATAGAAGGGAGAGATTAGTCATATCACAAGTCCTCATTAGCTCACTCAAAAGGAAGAACACGTCGTAAATGGAGAAAGCACAAATTCATGTGGGTTTTTGTGCTAAAACACTCACAAAAGAAGCACAATGACATCCAAAAGGGAATGACACGCTGGCAATCTTCAGGTGTCCACACAATGATCAAACGGCCACAATTAAAGCTCAAATGATTGAAGAAATGATTGGCTGAGATTGAAAGATTGGAGAGCAAGGCAAGAGATCCTAGAAGCTTCTTTCAGCACCTATAAATAGGGCCTCACTCTTCACACACACACACGTAGCTTTTAGGATAGATTTTAGCTTAATTTCATTTTTAGCTTAATTTTACTTTAAATCTTGTAATTTCCTTTTAAATATTGTAATCAAGTTTTCTATTAATGAATTCAGTTGTTTTTAATCTCTTTTAAGCTCTCTTGTTAACTAAATAAGCTCTTATTCTACCTTAAACTGTTAAGCTAAATAGCCATAAGCTACTCATAAGCTCTTTCAGTCTATAAGCTGAAATAGAGCTTAATCAAGTCAGAAATAATACTTTCCAAACCTTAAAACAATCTAACTTACATTTACCATGGAATTCATTGGAATTGAGCTTTTGGAAGAGGGATCTAAAAGGGAAGGATCCCTATGGACTTTTACCCTAGCTTATTAATAAGCTAGGGAGCTTGTAGCTGCCCTATTTGGGTGCCTTTTGTTGAGCTAAAGGCTTTTGTAAGTTTCTCTTTAAATTACTTGTCTCTAGATCTTATTAGTTTTAGATTGCTTATTAATTTTGCTTAGATGCTTAAATTAGTTGCTTAATTGTGCTTATTTCTCTTTACTAGTGCTTATTAGTTATATGTTTTCATCTGTTTTTGCTTAAATAGGTTTAGATCATTAGTACTTCATTTCTGTCCTAAAAATATATAAAAACCAAAAATAATAGTGTAATCTCTTAGATCTTCATTCTAGCTTAATTTAGTAGTTAGATTTTGTCATTTAAGTTTGTTATAAGCTGTTAGTTATCTGGTATTAATTCTTTGTTAAATGGATTCTCATTTTAAGCTTTATCAAATCTGTCTATATGCTTAAAGGGGTGTTTGGTTTAAGCTCATTTGACCACAAAAAGTCAATCAAACCTGAGCAAAACATTTTGGTCAGCTGAGTTTTTCAAATTTAACAAGTTTTAAAAAGATTTCATAAGTTAGTTTGTGTTTTTAAAGTTATTATGGCTTATAATGATTCTCTCAGCACCAGGGTACCTTGTGCATTTCTTTTTGCTTGTGAAATTTTGATCCAAAGCCCTTAAGGCTTGGATTTTGCTTGCATTGTGTTTATACACACAATTTGAGTGTGTTTAAGGTAGTGGTAGTCACTAGGTTAGCCTGCACTCTTTGTCTTTGTGGTACTGCCAATTGCACCAGCAGTACTAACAAAAGTTAGTACTGCTGATACTTAAGCCTCAAATTAAGCCAGCAAAGTAGGATTTAGTAGCTTATCTTTTAGAATTCTATAGTTTAGTAATAGTTTAATATAGATTAGCATAAATCATTATTCATTTTATATTTTCAGCTTAATAATCTAGCTTAATTTTACTTTTAAAAGTCACTTAAAAACCTGGAAAGCCAAAAACAGTAGGTTATGGTTTGCACTTGTGAATGGTGCACCAGTACTAACATGAAGTATAGTACACTGTCACCTTCTTAGCTTAGTTCTTAGTTCTAAGTAAAAGTGGGATTTAGGCCTCTCTAAATTCAAGTAGGAATTTTAGATTAGCTATATTGTATATTAGATTAAGTCCTAAGATTTCAATTGTTCATCTAGTCCTATATTTACTTAGCTTAATTTAAGCTGTCCAAGACATAAATATTCAAAAAAGCTAACACAACAGTAGTAATAGTAGTTAGCCTTTAAGTTTTAAATTTTAAGTTGTAGTAACTATTTTTATGATTTGGAATCATAGTCTAGAGGTAGGTTATTAAGTTTTTAAAAGCTCAACTTCTATTTTGGTATTTTCAGCATTTTATGACGCATTATGGTTTTGAGGTTCCTAATGTTTTTCCTAAGTTTGCCTACTTGATTCCCAACTTTAGTAGCTTTCTAGTGATGCCTGTTTATTTAGCATATCATTTCTAAACAAAAATAGTTCATACACATTATAAGCTATCTAGAATAGCTTTTGGTTTTCAATTTGAGCTTATATCAAGCCTTGTGCAAGCATTTAAGTTAAAATGAGCTCAAATGCCTCCTTACTGAGGTCAGCTTATTGAGAAGCTCTTTTAGAGCTTATCTTTGAGTTTCAGCCCATAGTGCTTTTGTTAAAATTGATCTCCCCAGCTTATTCTACAACTTTGGTCTTTTGAGTTTTGAATTTTAAGCTGTTTTTAACTTCACCTTATTTTTGGGCTTATTAGGACTAGGGGTGAAAAACAGGGTAGCCTTCAGGGACTGTTTGTGTAACTTTTAAATTTAATTTGTGTCTTAGTTAGTCCTTGCCCGTTAGTTACTTTAGATCCAGTTTACCCTTTCCCTTTTGCACATTATCCCCTAGTTTAGTGTAATTACTTAGTTTTATTAGATCTTAATTAATAATTAGGGTTAGGTTAAATACACTGTCTTTTAATTAAACCTTTTATAAAAAGATAAAAATTAGGCTTCTTATTATATATCTACAATTTCCTGCACTTTTTCTTTAAATTTAGTGTAAATTTTATAAAAAATTTTAAGGATAATTATTTACTTTAATAGCTTTTATATTTATAGGTCTTTTAATTAGTTTTAAATTTTAGAAAAATCAAATCGTTTAATCTAAAAAAAGCCAAAAATATTTTTCTTTTTCCTAAAATTTTTCTTTTGTCCTTATCATAGGATTTATGAAATTTAGTTTCCAATGTTTAGGGTTAAATTTTAATAATCTGCTAATATTCGCGTTCTACTGATTTCCGTATTTGGTTTAAATTGTTTAAAGTTTTTAATTGTCATATTTTTATTGTTGCTTCTTATATAGTAGAATAGATCACAAATCATCCTATTTTTGCTATCAAATCAATCCAGGCTTAATCGAGGTTTCAATTTCACTAGTCGCTTTGTGGGAAAAAAACGAACTCCGGGTGATCATATCTTGCCCGGTTTAAATAAAACCGGATAATATATTCATATTATAAATATTTTTGACGACGTGAATAGTTCCTTCGGAAAGTTTCTTAATTGCTCTCTGTGGAATATATTTTATAATATATTATTATTGTGATAAAATAAAAAACTATCACACCAAGCAACCTTCATTGAAAATCTCGTAGGAAGTAGAGGGTAAGCGAAAACTTATATTGGAAAATTAAGAAGAATTACGACAAAACCTTTAAGAGATAAGCCTCTTCCATAAAAACTATTGAAAACTACCTAGGACGAATTACTGAAATAATAATGAAGAGAGATGGAGTTGGGAGCCTCTCACGATCTTTTACCGAAACAATCCGAGAGTGATTGGAGGTCACCCGCCATAACGCACGAGAAGTGGTTTCTCAATGTTTAAACCCACCTAAGAATCCTCTTGAAGAAATTAATGACACTCAAAATAAAATCACAGAATACATATCTACACAAAAGGAGGTAACACCTGACAGTTAAAGAAATATCACTGAAACTTCTGCCCCTCCTATTCCCCTAAACCTGCAGACTACTAAAAAAGCAAAAGGAATAAAATAACAATTCTAAAAAATCTTAAACAAATCTTCAGCGAGCATCAGCATAAATATTCCATTATATCGAACGCTCCTAGAACCAATGCCTCTATATATGCAAATTCATGGACAGATCTTCTAACACAAAGGGGAAGAGGAAATGAATCATCAAAGATTACATTTAAATGAACGATGCTTACGTCGTTTAAACAAAATTCCTCTTAAAGTAAAAATATCCCCGGAAGTTTTTACTAGGTACCATGCGTTTTATAGACAAGGTGAAATCAAAATGCATTTGGCCTAGCCTTGGTTCTAGCATTAGCCTTATGCCATACTCAATGTTCTATGAATTACCTTGGTGAATAAAACTCCTACGCGTATGTGTAATCGAATTAGCCAATAAATTCCACTCTAATTCCAGAGGGATCGGGAAATGTCATTGTTAAAATGACAGTTTGGTCTTCCCCAGTTGACTATTCAATGGTTCTTGATATAAAAGAAGACCGCAAAATTCCATCAAATTTAGGAAGACCGTTCTTAGCCACTGCTCATGCCATGATAGATGTCTTCAATAAAAAAAATATCTTTCGAAGTTGGAGACGAAACTATCACGTTTCGACATTGAAAAATCCATGAGATTTCCACCTTCTGATGATGACATATGCCACTCTATTGACATGATCGACCTTTCCATTCTTGACCATCGTTTCACGAAAATTCTTCCTTCAGAACCCTTCGACTCATTCTTATTTAAACCCATTAATCATCACTTACCTACTAAAACAATAGTATTATTGGATGACAATAAGGAGACACAGACTGACATTAATTAGATTTCGGGAGTTCTGAAACCTGAATCTAAAGGTTATACAAAACCTACTCTTTTTGCGAAAAACATGTTTGGGGGAGAAAAACCTACCACCAAACTTAAGGACTTAACTTCCCATTTGGAATATGATTTCTTTGGCCACAATAATGAATTCCCTATTATTATCTCTTCATTATTATCTACCCAAGAAAAGGAATTACTTCTTGCAGTTCTATATATGGTAATAGATCGTGATTTTGTAGTTTACAGTTTATATTTATCTATATTCCGTGTCTTTGTAGTTTATGTTTTATATGTTTTATATCCCACATCGCCTTAGAAGGCAAACATGTAAGCACTCATTCTCCTATAAAAGGAGGTGCAAGGATTTGGTGTAGGATATGGTTTAATATTTTGATATTGGTAATAAAGCTTTGATTTAATCAATTCTTGGTGGTTTTGCTAAGATTCTCTCAATAATCGGTATTCGTTTGAATCAACAATTGTTGGAGTTTGCCTGATTGTCAGTATTATTTTGAATCAACGATAGTTGGAAGATTGTTTCTGGTATTCGGGTGAATCAACAGATTCAATTTGTGTTATCTCGTTATTTTCACTACATCAGGTTGGTATCTCTTCTTTTTTCTTACTACATCAAGTTCTTGCAAAACATAAGAGTGCTTTGGCATGGAAGGTTGTCGATATTAAAGGTATTAGCCCATCTTTTTGCACTCACAAAATTTTGATGGAAGATAATTTTAAACCTGTAGTTCAACCCCAACGCAGATTAAATCCTAAAGTTCAAGACGTAGTAAAAGCCGAAATCGTAAAGCTTCTCGATGCCGGTTTAATCTATGCCATTTCCGACAGCCCATGGGTAAGCCACATACATGTGGTCCCTAAAAAAGGAGGAATCATAATTGTTACTAACGAAGACAACGAACTTGTTCCAACCCGCACCGTCACTAGGTGGAGGGTATGCATTGACTATAGAAAACTCAATGATGCCACAAGAAAATACCATTTCCTTTTTCCCTTCATTGATCAAATGTTGGAACGATTATCTGGAAATGAATATTATTGCTTTCTGGATGGGTTTTCAGGATACTTCCAAATTCCTTTAGCACCTGAAGACCAGGAAAAAACTACCTTCACTTGTCCTTATGGGACATTTGCTTATAGGAGAATGCCTTCGATTATGTAATGTCTTCCTGGCTTACATTCCAGCAGTGTATGACGGCAATCTTCCATGACATGTGTAAAGACTTCATGGAAGTTTTTATGGATGACTTCTCTGTTTTTGGAAACTCCATTGATTCTTGTCTCAACAATTTATCCAAGATGCTAGCTAGGTGTGAAGAAACTAACCTAGTTCTTAATTGGGAAAAATGTCATTTTATGGTTAAAGAAGGAATAGTCCTAGGACATAAGATATCCAAGGCTGGGATAGAGGTAGATAAAGCTAAAGTAGATGTAATCGCCAATGGAAGACCACTTGGACCAAAGAGGGAACGCCCAGAATAATCAACCCTTAGGGGGAGATTGTTAGCTTTATGGAAAAGTGTCGATTATGTGGTTTTATTATATTTTGTTATTAGACTTTATTTTGTTTAGTTTAATATAGCTTGTAATAAGGTTTATTATGCTTTAAGTAAGAAATAGCATAATAACCAAAGTCTAAGGACTAGTATTGACAAGTTAGGAAAATAAGGAAGGGAAGCCTCCCTCCCATTTCCTATAAATAGCCCTCTAATCTTCATTATAGGGTGATGCCCTTGTAATTAACTCTCATTTTCCCTCCATAATAAGATATGAATTTTCCCTTTACTTGCCCTCATTCTCTCTAATCTTACATGTTGATATGATTGATTCAAGATTCATGTGACCTATCATATTTGATAATGTCCAAAAGCGTGGTCTACACCGATCATTCGGCCCTAAAATATCTTTTTAGTAAACAGGACGCGAAACCTAAGCTCATAAGGTGGGTTCTGCTCCTCTAGGAATTTACTATCAAAATTAAAGATAAAAAGGGGTCGAAAAACCTAGCCGCTGACCATCTTTCTAGATTAGAAAATCTAAAGTTAGAGGAATTAGACGAAGATGGTATACGTGATTCCTTCCCTGATGAACACCTCATGGTTATCAATATAAAGGAGAGGAAAACGACCCATGGTACGCGGATTACGCCAACCTCCTTGTCTCAAAAATTGTTCCACAACACTTGACATATCATTTAAGAAAGAAATTCATGTCTGATGTTAAGAAATATATGGGACGACCCATATCTGTTCAAATCATGCCCTGATGGAATTGTAAAACGATGTGTTTTTGGTAAGGAATTACACGAGATCCTCAAATATTGCCATACAGGACCAACTGGAGGACATTATGGTGCCGATATTACTGCAAGGAAGGTCTTTGAATCAGGATTCTATTGGCCAAACATTTTTAAAGATTCCGCCAGGTATGTTCGAGAATGTGATGCATGTCAAAGGGCAGGGAATATTTCCTCCAGAAACCAAATGCCTCTGACCAATATTCTCGTTAGTGCGACATTTAGGGAATCGATTTCATAGGGCCCTTCCTTTCATCACGAAATAACAAATACATCCTCGTAACCGTCAATTACGTTTCAAAATGGGTTGAGGCTGAAGCCCTGCCTTCTAACGACGCTCGAGTAGTAGTTAAATTCCTTCGGAAATTGTTTTCTAGATTAGGGGTCCCAAAAGCTCTAATAAGTGATCGTGGGACACATTTTTGTAATTCCATTCTCAAGAAAACATTAAAAAATATGGAGTTACGCATAGACTTGCTACTCCATATCATCCTCAAATAAGTGGCCAAACTGAAAACACTAATCGGGCCATCAAACGTATATTAGAAAGGACCGTAAATGAGAACATGAAGGAATGGGCTGATAAACTTGATGATACACTTTGGGCATTTAGGACAGCTTATAAGTCACCTATTGGAAGCACTCCATTCAGGATTGTTTACGGAAAAGCATGCCACCTGCCGATTGAAATGGAGCATAAGGCATATTGGGCCCTCAAGAAAATAAACTTAGATTTATATGCAGCAGAAAAACATAGGTTCCTTCAATTAAACCAATTAGATTAATTGAGAATAGAAGCTTACGAACATTTGTGAGCATATAAAGAGAGGACTAAACGGTGGCATAATGCTAAAATTATGGATAAGGAATTTCAGGAAGGAGAGGAGGTGTTAGTTTTTAATTCAAGATTAAAACTCTTTCTGGGAAAACTGAGAACTAGGTGGTATGGACCTTACACAGTAAGTAAAGTATATCTATATGGGACCTTTGAGGCATGTGGAAAGAATGGAGTCGGGTTTAAAGTTAATGGGCATAGGTTGAAGAAGTATCATGGGACAGATATGAATGACACAAATGAAACATTATATTTTGCAAAAAAGTAGAGTGGGCATGAGTCTAACTTAAAGACTCATTAATAAACAAAAGTGCTTGTCGGGAGACAACCCGTCTTTTTATCAATAAATTTCATTTTCCGCATATTAGTTGGTTTGCATGTTTTACTTTATTTTGCAGGTTCCAACAGCTAGGAGGCAACTTTCGAGACCGACTCGACCTGTAATTATGTGGTAGCTTTGCTGATTTAGCAGCAGTTACGGCGTAACATACATCGTTACGCCGTAACCTATTCAATTACGACATAAACCTTCTTTTGGTTACGCCGTAAACTTATAAACTAAAATTCTCAACATACCACATGATTACGGTGTAACCACCATAGTTACGCCGTAACCTCTTTCTGAAAAACCTTAAAATAAAGTTTTTTAACTACATGCTAAACCTTGTTATATCAAAATTGAACTTTGTGGGGGTATATTCTTTGGATTCCCCCCCTTTTGGAAAACTATCACGAGATTTACTAGTCTCACTTGGGCCACCAATTGGTTTAAAAGGCTTGTTGCATATGCTAAATGCAACTGTGATTCCTACGAAAGTGAGTTAGGTTTATATATTTCTATTTAAGCGATTTTATGCTATTATTTTGTTTTAGTGATCACAGCGCAAAACGAGCTTGCTCAAGATGGAGATTTTCTGAATTTCTCCGCTGGCTTATTACATTTCATATGTTCAGAAGCAAAGTTCAAAGGAGTTTCTTGTTTTAATTCTACTATTTTCTGTTTATTTCATTTCCTTAATGTACAATAGGGACATTGTACAAAATAAATAGGGGGATGGGAGTAGAATTATCACTGGACTTTTACTTGCCTTTAATTTTCTAGATTCTTCTATTGGAAAAATGATGCCAGTTTTAAAATTTTTGACATGTTTTTCTTACTGAACTAGAATTAATATTTGCCGAATGCGCATTACCCTTTATTATTACTTGGTGAGGTTTAAGCCTGATGTTCCGTTTTCATCTCATTATACAAAAATCCACCAAAATATTGAGTGTGCCGGTAGTATTGTAGACTTTAGAACTTGGCCTGTACATCATTTCGAGACCTAATTGATTAGCAGGAATAGATGGTTCGAGAAGGCAACATTTAGGAATTCACCCAAATAGCCATTATGTGTGTGTTTATCGACTTGTTACACTGACTTGTCGACCTCCCGTGTTAAAAACCCTTTTGTTGCACTCATCATTAGTGCAAGATACCCCTAGATCACCCTTGTTAAGCCAATCTATGTTTTCACCCATTATTATATGTTTCGTTACACCATTTCGCCTTAGCCAACCCTGTAGTCTATATTTATCCTTGTGTTGAAATTTCTGGCTACCTAAGTCCATGGTTCAGGAAAATGGTTTGAAGATTGGCACGTACTTTAATGATACATCATTTTGATCATGGAAGACCCCCCGGTATTATCACTTTTGATATTGTTTATCTCAAGTGGGGGATATGTTATATGTTATATACAGGAGTATTGAAAAAAATAAAGAGAAAAGGTGGTGCAACTATAAGCCACCCAGTGATTTAACTCATGATGTTGGTTACAAGATCTCATTATTAGCTAACCCATTATAATGATATGGTTAGATTTTTGCACTCGAAGGCTTGGACTATGGATGGATAGTAACCGGTTATGAATACCTTAGATTATATAGGACTATTTGTTTTGTGTTTTTATATTAAAACCAATTAAATGTGTATCCCATGTCTATTCAAACCCTTTATATCACCCAGTAAACCTGTGTTATGTCACCCATGTTTCCTTTAAGAATTGTTTAGACCTTAACTCTAACTGGTGCAGATTTGTGTACTTCCCAAGCTTATGATAGAATACATGCTCTGACTGTGTAGTTGAGCGATCACCCCGAAAATGAACACTTAGACTAGTTGAGAGTTGAGTGAATTTTGATTCCTTTTTTGTGAGGTGTTCGGCTTTGATGTTTCTAGCATAAGTCTTTTATAGATTCATTTCTTTGAGTTAAATCAGAGAAATCTTTTTATAAACTATTCTAACAGGTCTACTTGAGGGCAAGCAGAAGTCAAGTGGGGGGATATTTGATAACATCAAATATTTGATACTTTTTAGTGTCAATTTCCCCACGAAAATACTTTCAATTATCTTATAAATACTTGAATTCGATACATTTACGGTTATTTAGTTGTTTTCAGGTAAAATGCAAGTATGTGACAAGAAACATGGGAAATGGACGATAAAATGAAGATAATATGGATTCTTACGAGACATTACGGCGTAACCCCTACGATAGTGTGACGCCGTAACATATTCAAGGCAAGACACGTCACCCAGCAACATTACAACGTAACCACACTCAAGGTTTACGCCGTAACATTATTATTATGGAAGACCGAGTCATCCGAGTCAGCATTACGGCGTAACGTGGACACTTGATTACGCCGTAACATCCTTTAAGCCTGCAATATGGAAAGTACGCGTCAGCAATTTACGGCGTAAACCCCTAAAAGGTTACGCCGTAAAGTATTTGAAACCTATAAATAGAGGCCTCATTCAGACACTTCGACATCAACCATTCTATAGCAGTTCCAAGGGGCGATCAAGGCCTTCATAACTCGAAGAATTCTGTTAGAAGTCCAAGGGAGATCACACTTATCTTACTTTTGTATTTAATCGTTCATAAACCACATCTGTAAGAATTATGAGTTTTCAATCCAAGATTACCTTTATTAATTCTTGTTGTGTTGTTGCTATGAGCGGCTAAGCACTTTAAGTGCTGGCCTAGTCATGAATTTACTATCGTTATAATGTTTGTTTCATGTTAGATTATGGTTTCGTTGGATATCCTTTGACTATCGTGTATCCCTGGGTTTCGGTAGTATTGTGGGTGGTTTAGATCATGTTAATCTTGTTATTAGATTACCAATTAAACATGGGATTAGCAGGGTACTAGGGTAGGTTTGGCACCATATCCCTAGTGTAGAAACTAACCAAGTTATCGCCTCTATCACCTAATATATACTTAAAAAGTACAGGAACTCTTCAGAGATGTGATGAAATATTAGTCTGTAATAGGTTAGTGTATGACTAGTGTGGGGGGGATAGTTGGGATTAATTCACTATGACCTGGTTGCCTACCTTCGTGACTTTCAGGGGTTCGGTAGACAGGATATTATAGGACTGACTAAAGATATTCTATTTTCGGGTCGTCGACTTAAAATACCACTATATTGATTGGGGGGGGGGGGGGGGTGGGGGGGGGGGGGGGGGGGGAAAACCCATGTTGTAACATGCACAGAAACGGTGTTATAACGATAGTAATGAATTGGCTAGGCTAGCACGCCTTTCTCCCTGATTACTTCTATCACTTTTAATTTTCGCAATTTACTTTCCTGTTATTTTCATAAATCAATTTAAAACCATTTTCAAACGTGACAATTCAAATTAAAACTAATTGACACTTAGCTCTTGGGACGACATCGGATTTACCATCTCTACACTACTCCGACCTGGGTTATTCTGCCGTTAGTGCGTTTATCAGGTGACCTTCGCTCTCCATTTGGGATGTAGAGCCCTAAGAAACTTCCTAATATAGTTCTTGCTAGAATAACCTTTATTAAGAGCTTTTAGACTAGTAATAATAGTATTAAACATAGCAAAAGCACTATCTATAGATTCGTCTTCAGAAATGACGAATTATTCATATTGTTGTACCAAAAGGTCAATCTTGTTATCTTTGACTTGGCTATTACCTTGATGGGTGATTAACAAAGTCTTTCAAATTTCTTTTGCCGTATTACACATGAAAATTCTTTCATATTCTTTCCTTGGCAAAGCATTATAAATAACCATTTTGGCTTCGTTATTTTTCACAAGCCTCTTTTAAGATCATCACTTTATTTTTCAAAAGGGATAACCTCATCTAGTTTGGTTTCTGAATTTTGTTCAATAGGTTGAAAATCACCGTTGGTAATAACATGCCAAAGATCAAGATCTTTTGATTTTACATATGTTTCGAATCTATTTTCCAATAAATATAACTATCGCTTTCGAAAAGTGGTGGTCTTTGCATAGATTGCCCTTCTAGATATTTGTCAGAATCCATAGATCGATCCAAGCTTTAAAATACAATATATTTTAAAAATCTTGAGTAACCTGGCTCTGATACCAATTGTGGAAACTAGAAAGGGGGGTTGAATAATTTACCGGTTAATTGACGTTTTAAAATTTTACTTCTAAAATTGTTAGATTCGAGTATATGTTCAACCAATCAACAATATGAACCAATCAAGATAACTATCTACTTGTAATAACGATACAAACAATAAATGAGAAACACAAACAATATAAAGAGATAAGGTAAAGAACGATCAAACCAAGACACCAAAATTTATAGTGGTTTGGCTACGAAGCTCCTCTTCGCCCTACTCCACTCCCCGAGTATCCGACTTGAGATTTCACTATGTCAACAAGCTCCCATTAGGCGAAGAAAACCGTTTACACGTCGCTTACGTTATTTGTTGACACTAAGCTAAATGTCAAGGCCTAATCTTAGCTAGAACCAATCTACCACTTCACAAACGCTACCCAATCACAAGATCTACATTATCAGATTTAAACACTATTAGATTTATACAATCACACAAGATAATCAAAATAAAAATTTGAATATTAGAAGAAGAGAAGAGAAATCACTAATCTATAACACTTCGTTTCTTGGCAAATACGAGTGTTCTTCTCTTGCACTTGATGAAAGAATGAAGAAGATGAGATTGGATCACTTAAAACAAGATTAGACAATGTTAGTGATCAAGAGATTTAGTGAGAGAAAGAAGGTTTTTAGAGAGAGAAAGATAACTGAAAAATTCGTGCAAAGAGGTGTCTTTTTTTGCTGAGAATAGTGCAGTATTTATAGACAGGAAATCCCAACGTCTCCTGGTGGCGGTCTCGGCGGTACCAGATATATCTGGGGGCCGCCCAGCCTATCAGGGGGCCGCCACTAGACTGACGCTCCCATTTTTGTCTTTTAGTGGAGAATGTTAAATCTGGTGTAGAAGCTTTCATTTTGGGGGAAAACCAGATTTGAATTTTTATATTTAAATAAAACATTTATTTTATTAATAAAAATATTTTGTATATATTTATTTTTGTAGAAATGTAATGGTTAAGAAAAAATATTTTCTTGGTCACTTATCATGTTTAATGATTTGTTTGTACATACCTTAAGTGATTTGCGTAGAAATAGAAGTTTATGATTAATAATGTGTAAAAGTTTATTTTTATCGTAAACGTTTTTACATTTTGTCATCTTCAAAATGTAGAGAGGTCGAAAAATATAAATAACGTTTTTAGACATTATTTATATTAACAAGTTTGCATGTTTTTCCGGTCACTTTATAAGTTTAATAATTACCTGTAGATCTTATATTAAAAAAAGCATATATGATGTTGTTATTAATTAATATTATTATTATTATGTATTAAATTAATGTGTATGCACGAAATTATAAATATCATAATAAAAACACGAGTTACTATGATATATAAATAAATACACAAGATTATACATATACGAACGACTCATGTTATTCCTCTTTATA